>JAOXJP010220056.1:0-11720 GCA_025762735.1 Platanus orientalis | reverse complement strand
TAGTTGTTAGAGATTTCAATGAGTTTCTATAACCAAAACACAAGGATCAAAGGAATTCAAAGAAGAAGTACATCAAATCATCTATAGAAAGCTAGATTTACTTAGCAAGCTCGAGCCAAAAGCTTATAAGCAATGGAGCCTTCACTTTACCTCCTCAAATCACTTTACTCTACAATATTAGAGTAGGTCTAACATTAAATGAATGAAACTAAGAAATTCTAGTAGAAAAATAAGTCATTCTAGATGAATTTCCATGGTTGGAAGTGAAACTTAACAAATTAGGGAAAAACTCTCACACTTAACTTGCAACCTTCTTTAACCCTTCCCTCTTTGTTCTAATGAGGAAAAATGATCTAATTGAGTTGTTAAGAGGGTTATAACTTGCTTAAGATGAGATCGCACATGTTTGGGGGACCAATGAGAAAGTGTCACATCAAAAAATCACTTTTTGGGCATTTTTCTCATTTTTTATTTTTTTAGTTTTTGGGACCCCGATCCCTAGCCTTGACAAGAAAGCCCTCCATACCCCCTTAGCTAGCGCTCACCTCAATCGATGAGCCCTTGGCCTGAGTGACCCTAAACTCCCCAGTTTTTTTTAGCAAAACCCATTGTAGAAAAAATGGTCATAACTTTTTGTAGAAAACTTGGAATTGGGAACCATTTATTGTGTTGGAAAAAAGAATCGACGAACTTTCTAATAAGGTATGTCTTATACTCTAGTTCACTCAGGATTGGCGTCAATGGGCCTGAGAAGTTACCGCAATTATGTAGTTGGGAAAAACTTCCAAACCTAAATAGTTTTGGGTTTAACATGGATTCTATTCTTTTAAATTGGTTCAGTGGGCTTCTAAACCACTCTAAGGTCTGTATAAGCATGTAAAAGGATAATTTTACCCTTATGGAGGTGAAATTACAATTTTATCCCTTAAGTGCAACACGGGGTGTTACACCAAGTGTGTTCTAAGCACTTTGTCCAAAACTATGTAGACTCATCCCATCGAACATAGACGAATGGCACTCCTCAGATATTCAAAGCACTTTGAATTAAGCAGCTTAGTTAAAATATCCACCACTTGGTCCTCAGTCTTCACATAATCCAAGGGCATGACCTTCTCCTCCACTAGTTTCCTGATGAAGTGATGCCTGATGTTAATGTGTTTGGTCTTGAGTGTTGAACAAGATTCTCCAAGATGTCTATTGCGCTCTTATTATCAATGAATAGACTCATCGTCCCTTGTGCCAACTCATAATCTTTGAGCATTTGCTTCATCTAGAGGAGTTGAATGCACCCACTTCCAGCTTCATTGTACTTAGCTTCGGCAGTTGATAATGAAATTGTGTTTTGTTTCCCGTTGTACCAAGAAACAAGATTGTTGCCTATATAAAAACAACATTTACTCATACCTTTGTGATCCTCAAAATTGCCAACCCAATCTATATCTGAATACCCTGCAATCTCATATGTGGTGTTAAATGGGTACCATAACCCAAAGTCCAACATTTCGTGGACATAGTGGATTATTCTCTAAGCCACTTTGAGATGTAACTCCTTTGGAAATGCTTTATATCTCGCACAAGCAACTACACTAAAGGAAATGATAGGTTATCTTGATGTCAAGTAAAGCAAGCTACCTATAATACTCTAATAGTATGTAGAGTCTATCACAGCACCATCAAGATCCTTGGTGATCTTATCACTGTGCTGATCGGAGTATTGGCTGGTTTAGATTCATGGAATCCAAACTTAGTCACAATGTCTTTAGAAAACTTGGTTTGGCTTAAGAATATGTTATCATTAGTTTATTTTATTTGTAGACCAAAGAATAACCTAAGTTCTCCTTTCATACTCATTTCAAATCCAAACTTCATTGTTTGGGCAAAACCATATGACATTTCATCACTAGTAGACCCAAAAATGATGTCATCCACAAATTTGCACAATGAGTATATGACCATTTTGTCTTTTGATAAAAAGTGTCTTGTCCACACTTCCTCTACCAAAATGGTGATCAAGAAGGAATCCAATGATCCTTTCATACCAAGCTCTTAGAGCTTACTTGAAGCTATAAAATGTCTTCTTGACCCAGTATACATAGTTTGGGAAATGAAGATCCACAAATCCTTTGGGTTACTCTACATATACTTCTTCTTGGAGTATCTCATTTAGGAAAGCACTCTTAACGTCCATTTGATATAGTTTAAATTTTAGGTAGCATGCAATGGATAGTAAGATCCTAATGGACTTTAATATAAAAATAGGGATAAATGTCTCCTCAAAATCAATGTCCTTAATTTGAGCATACCCCTTTTTTTATTAATCTAGCCTTATTTTGGGTCACCGTACCATGCTCATCATGTTTGTTCTTGAATATCCAATTGGCACCAATGACATTCTTGTTAAATGACCTTTTTTTTAGGAACCATACATCATTCCTTTTAAATCGGTTTAGCTCCTCTTGCATGGCCATGATCCAATTGGGATCATTAAGAGCCTTTTCACTCTCTTAGGCTCTATTTTCTATGTGAAATAAAAATGACTTAAAATGTTTTCAATTTGTCGCCTTGTCTTCACACCATTATTTCGGTAACCTAGATGTCATTTTATGACAAACATTTTGTGGACCTTTTCTTTTTAAGCCGAGGTTGAATTTCTTCAACTTCATCCTCAGAGCTCGATTGAGATGAGAGCTCTTTTTAATCCTTTTGAGTGCCTTCAATCTCTTTTAGAGATGAAGCCTCTACCTCATGATCAGAAAACACAACCGATAGTTCTATTTATGCTTGTGTTGACTCATGATCATCCACAGCTACAATGATTGACTCTTTTATTGTAAGACTCATTTTGTTGTAAACTCGATAAGCTATACTTATAGTGGAATATCCTATGAAAATAGCATCATCGCTTTTCTTGTCAAATTTCCCAAGATGTTCTCTATCCCTAAGGAAGCATGTGCTTCCAAATACTTTGAAGTATTTGGCAATTGGTTTCTTGCCATTTCATATTTCATAAGTTGTTTTATCAGTTCCTGATTTATGATAGATCCGGTTAGCTTCTTGCCATTTCATCTTTTTAGCAATTCCAAATGTAATAGGAATTCAAAGTTGTTTAAGAAGTTTCTATTTTGGGTTATGGTGCCCTAACTTAGAAATTTTTCATTGTAATCGTATTGAGGCATTCTTGAATTATTAAATAAATTTTATTTTACTAAGATTTGTTCTCTACCTAATTCTTGGTACTTTTCCTTTAGAAAAATTTCACTTATGAAAATCAACAGGTTCATGGAAGGTTTTTCTCAATTGAGTCATTGAATTCATCCCCAACGCTCGACAACATGATCTTCACATTCCTTCAATTTTTCAAATGATCTCTTTAATTACTCTTTAATACACCTGACCAACTTGTTCCATATAACATCAGTTTCTTCTCTTAAATTCTACTTTTTTATTAACTTATCTTTAAATAACATTAATTTTATCATTTTATAATGTACTAAATAGTTCTAAGGCACCTACTATAATGACCCCAAATTTTATTGCCTTATTTAGGAATGAAACCAAGCCACTACTAAGTTAAATCCATATGAAATTAGATATAAATTTAAGTCTTTTACCTAAACTTGTGATCTTCATGGAATACTTAACCTTAACCTTAAAACAACTAAGCAGTGGAATCATAAACTATCACATCTAACCATAATCTTAAAGGTGCAGTAGAAATAAATCATAATATATAAACATACCAACTATCATGTCACTAATCTCTCATCATCATATTTCAAATCTATAATCACAAGACTACAAATCTCAAATTCTAAAATCAAACTTAACACAATCCATTGTAAAGTTTAATACAAAGTAAGATTCTAACAATGAACTAAACGACTAAAAGAGATAGCATCAACCGCATGCCTCCCTTTCGACTCCTAGGCACTCCAAATTATGTACCTGCACTAAACATCACCTAGAAAAATAGTATGGATAGGTGAGATCCACAGTTCATAAGTAGGTATACAAAACCTACAACGGAAATCAAACAAGCAGAGCATGAATCTTTCAATACAAAATACTAAGTATGAAATGTCTTTAATGTTATCGTAGAAGGGGGTGAATAGGATATTAAATTTATTCTACCATTTCTGTAATGTTGGGATTGATTTTAATCTTATTATGTGAATGTATGCTTCAAAGTGCTACTCAAGCATTTAAACAAATATGTAACAAGCAATAGAAAATATGAGCACAAGTAAAAGAAACAAGCAATCACACACTCAATCCATAACACAAGATTTATAGTGGTTCGGCACTAAGGCCTACATCCACTCTTCTAAAACTCACTATGAACTTAGGTATATTTTATTTAGATTGTCACATACAACCTAGGTCAATATACAAAACATCGATACTTGCTCACAAGCAAACTACTCAACAACACTCGGTATCTTCGATGAGTGTGCACTACCTCCGGTGTCTCCGGTGGAAGTTGTAAAGTTTTCGATGTCTCTAGAGGAAGCAAAGCAAAGGATGATGAATGAACATGAAAATGAATGCAAAATGAATAGCAAATATTATCACCAAGTTGGTTGATGTTGTTGTTCTTACCAAAGTGTGGGAGTGCTCCTTGTTGAACTGGTTTGCCTTATACACCCACTTATTCTTCAAGCTATTGCACTAAAGCTTCTCAAGCTAGACCAACCACAAGGGGTTTCCTCTAGGGATAACCTAAACCACACCTCTCAAGAACATGTTAGCTAATATGAGCTAAGAAAGAACCAAGAGAGATTTTTTTGATGAACTTTCAAGCTTGCAGCTTAAGTAATGGAGGAAGAGGGTTTCTCACCCTTTGAGGCTTTCTTTAGCAAAGCAAATAACACTCTATTGAATGCTTGAAGATTGTTTACCCTAATGGGAAACATTTCCTTTTATAGAGGATGAAAAAGGCTCGTAATCATAGGATTAGAATCTTTTCAAATGGACAAGAAAAGCTGCCCATGCATTCAAAACGAGTAAAAAGGCAGAATCCCAAAAACCAGATCCATGACCAATTATGGGGTTTTGTGATCGATCATGGGTCATTTTCCTATATACTTCAAAACATGGTTAAGGGGTGTCTAGTGGTGTGGGCCCCACTTTTAGTCATAACCATGTCGTGATCAATCATGGGCTTTGTGATCAATCACGAGGCTGTTAGGACCTAGGTTGTGATCGGTCACAGAGAAGGGGCCTAGTCCTCAGGAGGTCTAAACTCTGAGTGTGATCCATCATGGGCTTTATGATCGGTCACGAGTCTGGATTTTTCAGTGTGATCGATCATGGGGTTTGTGATCGGTCACACAAAGTGATTTTTGTATTTACACTATTGTCTACATCTTGGGGAGGTCCATATCCACTTGGGATCAATTTAGAGCATTCAACCCTGTGTATGAACATTTCTAGAGTCATACTATATGATCCCTATGAAGCTACATGCATGCCTTTACCTTCTTGGAAGTTGTAGCCCGGCTTAAGTTTTGGTTTTCAAGGGTTGACTTGTTAGAGCTTCTTCCACACTTTTGACCATGGATTTGACAAATGATGTCTTTGCATCAACAAAGTATATTTTCATGTAGAATACATATCGATTCTAACATGTAAGCATGTGCTAGTGTAAATACATCCTCTACTAGTTATCACAAGATCTATTCATCATCATAATTCTTCATGTAGGAACTAGGCATTGCAATTCACTTGTTTCTTTTTATTCATGGCATTTTTCTAACATTCATATATGACAATATGCATGATTCTACCTATACATACATTCTTCTCATACATATGCATGCTTCTATCTATACATGACATTTTTTCCATATCTACAATTGACAATATACATGGCAATATGTGTTCACCATCACATGATAAATATTTTATAGTCCCTCTATAATAAAGATATCTAATATACATCTCAATGAACACTTCTATTATTTTCTCATGAATAGACTATATTTTTCTAATATGAATATGCATATACAAATCACTTTAAACTAGGCATGCATCATTCTTCAGTAATTAGTAATCATAATAACACATTTTCATTATAAGACATAAAATTCTACTTCTATGTTCAACGAGTCCATTTTTATCTTAGTACTTAATCATTCACCTTTTTACTTGTTATTTATAGTAAGTTACTCATCACTCATTAATTTCCATTGTCCTTGTCTTAATATTTACTTATCACTTTTCATTCGTCATTTAATATCTATTATTGATTTTCATAGCATTAACATGTATCTCAATGAGAGAACCATCACACATTTCCACTTTTCTTACATAGTTTGAAAACTTATACTCTTTTAAAGATTATGAGCTTCCACTTGTTTCTTAACATCTTCTTTATTTATTCGTATAAAGGACTTATGTTTTCATTAATAGCTTATGTACCTTTTTTTTCCTTTCATTAAACTTTATTTTTTACATAACATATAAACTTTTTTTTGTGAAACTTAGATGTTTTAATTTTTTTGTCTTGATACTTTTCTCCTTTTACATGACTTATAACTTCACTTTGTTCTTAAAACTTACATGATCTTCTTCTATCCTTAACATTTTTTTTTCTTATAAACTTTTCTATTATTCTTATAATGGTTTCACTCATGTTTATGTATCTTATGAACCTTTTCCTTTTCCTGAACATAATTTTATTCTTAATAGTGAGACTTTTTAGGTCACTTACACTTACTCATGGTTACTTGGTATCACTTTCTTACACTTGCTTTTCACAATCTTATACTTTCTTACACTTTTCCTTCACTTACTTTACACTTTACTTTCACTTACTTATGTTTGACATAGCATATTATCCGTAATCATGAGGAACATCATCATACCATTGCTTATACCCCAATGGGAGGGTCATCATACCACTGCATTCTTACCCCAATGGGAGGGCCATTATACTATTGCATTATTACCCCAATGGGAGGGTCGTCATACCATTGCATTATTATCCCAATGGGAGGGCCGTCATACCATTGCATTATTACCCCAATAGGAGGGCCATCATACCATTGCATTCTTACCCCAATGAGAGGGCTGTCATACCATTGTATTCTTACCCCAATGGGAGGGCCATCATACCATTGAATTCTTACCCCAATGGGAGGGCCATCATACAATTGTATTGTTATCCCAAATGGGAGGGTCAACGTAATTAAGATACTTGTTTTTACTTTTCTTACTTGTCTTATTTCATTCTTTAGTTATTCCCAACCATGGGACCTTTACATCTTGACATTCTTACTTATCCTCTTTATGTTTCTTGATTCTTTATTCATTTCACTCTTCATTCATTAATAACCAACTTATTTTATCATATCATGATGCAAGCATTCTTTGACCATAACACAAGAACATATACTATTCACATGTTACATTCATTAACTTAGTAATAAAGAAGAAGTTTATCACTATAGGCATTCACTAGTATCATAAAAAGGCATCCAACTTTATACCATACATTTGCTAACATGATTAGAATAGCATGCAATACTAATAAATCAATCTCTAAATTACTTAACAAGAAATCATAGAATCTGGCATAGTATTATACTTCCAAACACTATATAATCAATACACTTAGTCCAAGTGAGATTTTCAACAATAATCATATTACACATGCTTTCAAAACATTCATAGACCTGCCTCATAACTCATTTGGATCATTCCATAACAATGCCTAAGCAATTTATATGTTGTCATTAGCTATGTCCATCCTAGCAAGAGTTAACATGCATCATAATCAGGTTCTACATATATAACCAAATCAATTTCTTCATTCTTGCATTAATATGTTAAGAGATGCTTACCTTCAATTCAAGTATTCAAGTTTTTTCATACATTAATAACTACCATGGAAGTTATAGATTCATAGATCCTCAACTTGCATATTTTCATAACTCATGGAATCCAATATCTTAAGGAAACACATATACATATAATGTAAAACCACTTTTCTTTACAAATTACATTAGGGCTTTTGAAGATCCTAGCATAACATGGCAAGATCTCATCACAAATCACCAAAAGAGTGGGAGTTTCTAAGGTCCTAGCAAAGGACTTCACAAACATAGGAGAAAACATGCATAGCATCAAGATTTCAACATTACAAAACTTCTAAGAACCTAAAACATACAAAAATAGAGTAAGTTTTGTGTAACTACTTACCTAAGCTTCTTCTCCTACTCTTCAATAAGATCTTGGAGAAGAACCTCCTTGTTCTTTCCTCTATTCTTTGTAAAATGATGTGGATAAAATATAAATCAAGTAGAACTAGAAGATTCAATAAGAAAAGTATCCATTCTAGCAAGATTTTTAAAGTTGGAAGTGAAACTTACCCAATTTAGGAAAGAACTCCCACACTGAGCTCCCAAATCCTCTAAACCTCTCTAAACATTTTCCCTTTTAGTGTAAATGAGGCCATTAAGGGTTTTTAATCTTATTTATAGGGCTTTGGGTCGAGTTGGAAGGGTCTCACCCTCCCCAAAATGAAGAAAAAATGATTTAGGTTAAAAAAACGTAATCTAGGTCAATTCAGATCGATCCGGAGGGTGTCGGATCGATTCAAAGGGGTATTGGATCGATCCGCAAGGATACCGGATCGATTCGGCATTATTCTGTAAAGATTTTTGTAAATCTCTAAGATCCTGTATCGATCTAGATAGTGGTCAGATCCATCCGACATGGGTCAGATCAATCCGGATGCCATTTTTTTCAGGTTTGACCCTTCACACTAAAATGGCCATAACTTTCTCTAAAAAATTCCTTTTTGCAAACCATTTGTTGGGTTGGAAACTAGACTCAAATACCTTTCTAACGAGGTATGAAACATACTCTAGTTCACTCATAATTGGTGTCTGTAGGCTCAGGAAGGTACCCTAAATACATAGGCCTGTTAGCATAGACACCTCGTGGTAAAATGAGTATAACTTCTTCTAGGAGACTCATAATTGTACACCATTTACTTTTCTAGAAAGTAGACTCCTCGATATTTACATCAATGTATGGTATGACTCCCAATTAACTTGGGATTTGTATTAGTGGACCCATAAATGTACCCTAAACGCAAAGTTGAGGTATCTTTCAAACTTGACAGATTCGAGGCCCAACTTGGGTCTTACACTTTTAACTTGGTCTCATGGGTTCCTAAACCACTCTATGGCCTATTTAAACATGTGAAAGAAATATTTTACCCTTATAAGAGTAAAATTACATTTTTACCCCTTAAATAAAATGTGGATTGTTACACAAGGAATTAGACATATATTCACTCGAACTCAAGCCGAACAGGGAGGTATTCGCTCGAACTCGAGCCGAACAGGGAGGTACTTTTCGTTGACGGGGGAGACTCTAAATATAACCCCCTTTCTTCTTCTTCTCCTTTTTTTATGCCTTTCCATCATTTCCTTTTAAGAAATTATGTTCCTCTCCTCCTTTTTCAGAGATGTCTTCCCATCCCCCTAAGGACACCAGGGCCAAGGTCTAGACAAAGTCTGATAGTGATTAGTTGGGGTCGTTGGCAAAGAGGCCCAAATTCATCTGTCATAGGTCAACTAAGGATAAGGTTGTTGGGAGCTTGGCCCCATCTTCTGCTCCTTTTCCTCAAACGCATTTGGCCAACATTGTTGACATGAAGGCCGCTATAGACTTCACTCCAAATTTTGATAAAGCGGTTGAGGACCTACCCTAGTATCATCCAAAGGGGCAGGCAAACAAAGAAAAGGAAGTGACATCTAATTCCCTTCTTTAGGATGTCATTAGTGGATTCAAGACTTTTCATAAAAGGGCTGCCCATGAGCATCTTGATGTCAACTTCTCTTAGTTTTAGCCCAATGATGACATGGGGTTGGTTGCTGAGGATGACTAGGTCATTGGAGAGGAGCAGGAGGATGCTCGGTCTTTAATGGTATTGTGTCTCCTTTTTTTGTTGGGTTAGCTTCAAGCACCCTCTTGTACTGTCTTTCTTTTTAGTGGTTAAAAAATGTGGTCTTGATGGTTATTTTTGTTGGTTTTTTTTTGTTGCTAATTTAAGTGTTGAGGTGTTTTCCAATCTTGTGTCCTGGTCTTGTCCCGCTCGGGGGTTTGGATCAACCTCGTGACCTTAGCCAATCTTGTGGCCTCATATTTTCCCACCTGGGGTTTTAGCTTAACCTTGTGACTTTGGCCAATCTCATGGCCTCATCTTGCCCCATTAGGGTATTTAGGTCAGTCTCATGACATTGGCCGATCTTGGCCTCGTCTTTCACCACACAAGGGTTTACGTCAGCCTCATGACCTTGGTCAATCTCATGGCCTCGTCTTACCCCACTTGGAGTTTAGTTCAACCTCATGACCTTGGCCAATCTCATGGTCTCGTCTTTCCCTATTTGGGGGTTTAGGTCAGCCTTGTGACCTTAGCCGATCTCATGTCCTCATCTTGCCCCACTCAGGGATTTAGGTCAGCCTCATGACCTTGGCCAATCTCATGGCCTCGTCTACCGATAGGGAAATATGACACACATTGTGAGTAAACATGGAGTCTTTATTATATGTTAGATATTGCAATATATGATATTCTCATTGGTAATACTTCCAAAGGTATTCTACATTCCATGGATGCAATAGGTGCCTGGTCGGTTAAATTTTGATACTCAATAGGGGCCTTCCCAATTAGGCCCGAGCTTCCCCTCACTTAGATTCGGTGTGGCCTGACTTACCTTTCATAGGACCAGATCTCCCATTTGAACCTCCTCTAGTGGACACTAGAGTTATAGTACTTCTTCATCCGTTGTTGGTATGTGGCCATCTTGATCGTTGTTTCATGTCTCTTTTCCTCAATGAGGTCTAAGTACAGGCAGAGTTCTTATTGGTTTCATTTAGGGTTTGATTATTCTATTTGGTAATTAGTCAGCCTAATCTCCATAGGTATCATTGCCTCACTCCTGAAGGCTAAAAAAAGGGGGTTTCCCTAGTGGGAGTTCTCGGAGTGGTCATGTAAGCCTAGTGAACACCAAGTAACTCCTCTGGCCACGATCCTTTTGAGTCTTTTAGCTGTGTCTTGATCATCCTCAAGAGCATTTTGTTCATTACTTCCACCTATCCGTTAGCTTAAGGATGCCATGTTGAGGCAAAGTGGTTCTTGATTCTGAGTTGGGTGCAGAACTCTCAGAATTAGCGATTGTCAAACTACTTTCCATTATCCATAATCAATACTCAAGGAATGCCAAATCGATTAATGATGGATTTCCACACAAAATCTTGGATGTTGTTCTCAGTTATTGTGACGAGAGCTTCGGCTTCTACCCATTTGGTGAAATAGTCAACAACTACTACTACAAATCTTTTATGTCCTTTCCCTTAAGGTAAAGGTCCCACAATGTCAATCCCCCATTGTGTAAATGACTAGAGTCTAATTATGGGTATAAGCTCCTCTGAAGCTTGCCAAGGTATATTGGTGAATCTTTGGCACTTATCGTATTTTTGCACATTTTTATGCATCAACTTGCATGGTCGGCCAATAGTAGCCTCTCAGATAAGCTTATTTACAAAGAAATCAACTACCTGAATGTAGGGGTGGGCAAGGGCTAGGCCATGGTAGGCCCAGGCCCGGCCCTCAAATTATAGACCGGGCTTGGGCCGGGGCTTGGGCCCTTAGGGGTGGGCTCGGGCCGGGGTTTGGGCCCAGCCCTCATTAATTGATCGGACCT
>JAOXJP010220045.1:0-11720 GCA_025762735.1 Platanus orientalis | reverse complement strand
CTGGTATATTTGATGTCGGTTAGCATAACCGGCTCTCTAGAGATTTCTAGAGAGTCGGTGTTGACTACTCTTAACAGAATCGGCCTAAAATCTAAACTCGATCTATGAATTTTAGTGTAGATTGTATCCCAATGAGGTCGACTAACATTTTCGATCACAATCTAACAATAGATCATGATCGGAGATTGTATGCCAAAGACACCCTAAGATTGATGCACTTGATCCACATTTATACCATCATAACTAACAAACTTCAATTTAACCTTTTCTACAATTAGACAAAACTTGATTGATAGCTATCAGTAGGACTGCAAGTTATCTGAAAAATGACTGTGTTCCAATCTGCATCCGATCCGAAATAAGCTGGTCCGTTTATAAAAATGCCCATTATAAATGGATCGAAAGGAATATATATCAATTCATTTCGTTGAATATCCGTTTCATTAAAATGTAACAATATATAGAATATAGAGAATAGACTGTTGGGTTTAAAACTAATCCAATAATTTTAAATAGCCTAATAATTAAAACCCTTAAAAATATATAAATTATTTACTTCATAACTGATCTATCTTGGTCCATGGTGGCACCCATAGGTACTACCACAACTATACTGCAGTGGCGGAAGTTCACACCCACCACATAAGAGATAAGATGGTGTTTTGCTTCATCCGACATCGTTGCTAGGCCATACGGCATTAGAGATTTTGATGAGGATAGACATGGGTTAGGGAAGACCGTATTGGCGACACTAATGGCATACATGAAATTGCTTCTTCTTCTTTTTTCCAGATATCCGAAATCCGAATTATTTAAGCAGTTAAGATACTGTATAGTTTTATAATATTTGTTAGAATAGGATACAGAAACAGATATACTCATATCCATTCCGAATCCGATCTGTTTGCAGCCCTAGCTATCAGAATTTATTTCATGCATGACCATATGATGATAGGTTCCAAAAATCATCCACACCTATTAAGAAAGGATCTCTTGCACCCAAACTGTCTGTCCAGTCCAAGAGTATCCCAACCCTATTAAAAATTAAATATACAGCATCGTATTAAAAGCTAATCCAACAGCGGAGAGTGCATTATAACTAATATAAACTAAAACTAAACTCTAACCCTAATCTTATGTTTGCCTCTTCCTCCCCTCTCGTGGTATTCTCAGTCTTCACTTCCACGCTGGCGTACATCCAACTCAAAAAAGAAATTTAATGTAAGATTATGCTGATAGGAAAGATCTCATTCTCACTTATTTGATGCAGCATTTGTTGGAATTCTCTAATGTTGTACGGTGATTTGTATGGACGTCGAGATCCATGGAGGGTATCTAAGCACCATTTTCGCATCCCTTATGAAGCCCTTAGGCAACGAAATGGATTAGTGGGTGCTTGGCGATGTCGTGAAGGATGGATGAATCATTTGAGGGAGTGGTGACGATGGTTACCCTAATGCTTTTATGTGAGAGAGCTTTTGAGTGATATATTATTATTATTATTATTATTATGTTGATTAAAAGTTTAATATTGACAGATCTAGTGGAGGAATGGTGTTGCCCTGAGCAATGCAAAGGAAGATAACTACGTTCATCCTAACAAATCTCATCTCTGGTACATCGCCCTATGAAACGACCTTTTGTATCTCTGTGAAGGGAGTTTTTATTTTTATTTTTTGGTTGATGTTGAAGAAACTATCAACATACCAAGCTACCCAATTCTTGTTCTTGCAGTTTAGAAGGTTTTATAATTGGGCTGTTCATTTCGGGTTGCCTGAACTCGGCTCGAATCCTAATTTATTGAAATGGGCTGAGTTCCAGTACACTAGTTCAGGCTCAGACTCAAGTGATATAGTTTAGGTCAGACTCGGGTTAACCTGTGCCAAGCCTTGCTTGGCCCGATTGATAACCCTAAACTATATATGGTTAAAACCTTAAAAATGGTGTTCAAATGAAAAAATAGGTATCCAAAATAAGAGATTTATAGGGGATTTCACATCATTTCCAGTCTGACTGGATAGGTACAAAGGGTCCATTAATAAATACACAAGTACTTGACCACTGTGTATTTATTGTAATACCCTCCTTTGACACATGTGTATTGACTCAAACACCCTTTGTCAGACCACATATCACTAGGGCTATCAAAGAGCAAAACCTGAGCCTTGTTTTAAGCTCAGTGAGCCGATAGCCTAAGCTTTGATATAAGCTCGTTTATTGAGTGAGCCTGAGCCGAGCTTCACTAAGCTCAGCTCATTAGGAGCTTGGTTTAGTTAATAATTTTATAATAAAATCATATATAGTAACAATAGTAATGTTTAAATAAAACACATTATAGTAATGAACCATTAGAATATTGGGCATTTTTTTAGGGTGAGTAAGCTAAGCTGAGCCTGAGCTTACCTTCATGAGCCTGAGCCGAGCCTAAGTTCGGCAACTCAAGCTCATCACGAACCCCAGCTGAGCTTGAGCCTGGCCTTCATGTGATGAGCCCGAGCTGAGCTAAGCAAAGCTCGGCTCGTTGACACCCCTACATATCACATGTTGATTGGTAATGGAGTGGTACTTATCAATTGTAGAGATGATTTAGATTACGTATAAGGTTAGAGCTGTAAAAACAATAAAAAATAAAAAAAGTACTCAAATGAAAAGGTAGCTATTTAAAAGAGACACTAAATTAATAAAATAAAACAAAATAAGGAAAGGATATTTTGTCCAAGATTCGGTGTCCAAGACACCAAGGGCCGTCGTCATATGGAATAAGATGCATATTCCATATTCAAAAAATGAATCACCCACCCATTTTATTCCATATGATGTTCCTCTTGGACACCAAATCGTGGACAGAACATCCTTTCCCTAAAAAAAAAAAAAATTGTGTCAATCTATGGCATGGGGGCACAGGAGCTGACAAATTTGGATGTAGGAGATCTTTTTTTTATCCAACATACTGCCTCCAACACGTTGTTGGCATGTGATTCTCCCTTTGGTAGTGGATGTTTTTCAACTGGGATTGAGATATACTAAAGCTGACATCAACTTTTCCTAAAATCCTGTAATCAAAAGGAGCAAATCTTATGTGACAGGTTGACATGTAGGGTTTATAAGGTTAAAATGTGAAAGCGGTGTTTTGTTTAATGCGAAAAGCAGATGCTCAGCAAGAGGCACCACTCTCAAAAACATATTACATGTCATTCTATAATGCGCGTCACACACAGTGATCAACCAATTTTGGTCATAGATAAATTTGCTTCCTTAATCAAAACGGTGATTTAACTTAACCACAAGGTCAAGATCGTAGCTGTATTTAACCACAAGGTCAATCTAGCTTTCTGCATCAGGACAGACTTATCTGTGCCGAAAAAGTGATTAAAAATTAGTATGACCAGGTGAGTTTTAACCATCATTTTATAATAAATTTAAATATAAGATTTTAACCATTTCAAACTCTACTAAGATTCTTCTTTCCGTATCAAATTGATACAAGTAAATGAAAAATAGTTGGGGCTTGAGATCACCTGTTCAAGCTAAATTATACTCTAGTTAATTTCATAGGTGGGGCTTATTACACTTCAAGTAGCCTTAGGCCAAGATAATGCCTTCCTACATACCTTTGTTTTATAAGATCTGCCCCCATTCTTTTGAGTGGTCGTGGAGAACGTACCAATTGGATGGCCAAATTCATCCTATTTTGTCCACTTTGGGCCGAGATCTCATTAGAGTATCCAGATATACGGTGGATCCAACCCAATGCAAGTTGTGATCCTTGATGTTCTTATTGAATTAATTACCCTCTCATTCTTGCTTGGTTGGTGTGAACTTGAATGGATCACTGTCACCCTATCAAGTTGCCCATGGATCAGATTCCAAGGTGGGATCAAGCCAATACACGATGGGGTAGATATGGGGTAGGTATTAATTCTAAACCACTCCGATCCTCTGTAATGGTGTTTCCTGCAGTAAGCAAGTAGTGATAACCACCGACTAACACGGAGAGAGTATTTGAATTTGGTCACTTTTTTGGCTGCTTTATTTTTTAGAATTGAACATCAAAGTATGCTTTTAATATCCACTGGATCCTCTCATGATAGGGCTGTCAATCGGAGTGGGTTGGGCCGGGCGGAGGTTTGCCCGAACTTAGTTATATGGACCCAAACTCAGCCCAAGTCCAAACTTGATCCGAGGTAGTCAGTCCAAACTCAGCCCATTCTAAAATCATGGGCTTTGGGTTGAGTTTGGGCTGACCCGAATTTAAAGTTCCTTTAAAAAATTTTGATTATTAAAGTTCATTTTAAAATTTGGGTTAATAATGACTCTTTTTTTCTCTAATACTTTGAAAATATCCTAATTAATTAAATTTGGGCTTATCCATCGCATATCTGTTGGGTTAAACTATACCAATTTCGGGTCGGACCAGGCCAAACCATATTTTATACATATTTCGGGCTGGACTGGACTATATTTGATTACCACTTTAGGCCGAGCCAGGCTAAATTCGGGTTGAAAGTGAATATGCCCGAAATTAGCCTGAATAAAACTTCGGGCCTGAAATATGGGCCCAAACTCAGCCTAACCCGACTATTTTTCAGGCCAAGCATGTTGGACTTTGGGCTAACCCAGCCCAATTGACACCCTTGTCTCTTGGTCGCTAAAATTCTTTTAATGGTTTGCAAATGGTAATCTTTATAATAAATTTTTCATAAAATGTCAACACCACATTTCCATTGGCTTTACGGGAAAGTGTCCTACATTTTGTACTCAACCTTTGCAAGGTCAAGGGGTCAAAAAATTCATGGCTGGGAATAGATACAAATGAATTTCATACAAACAGGTGCAAACAGCACCAGGGGGCTGATGTATCTGCACCGAAAAGTGATTTACAGTTTTTTTTTTTTTTTTGTGGGGAGGGGGTGGGGAGCGCTTTTCATTTTTCAGCACTGATGTGTCCGCACCTTGGTGCCATTTGCACAAAATTCATTTGTACCTAATTTTCTGCGAAAAATACGGCTAGGCTTTGGTGTAACCTTTACTTAATGAGATAGACACATCAGTCCAAAAAAGTAATAAATTTTTTTTGTAGAAAAAAGAGAAGATATTTTTTAAAAAGAGTAAATAACTTCATTTTTTGTCTTTGCTGACCACAATCACCACGTGGCAGTGTTCTTGGTAAGGGGTAATTCTATAAATGCACGAATACAGTTGATTTTTAATCTCTCTTTAGTAATAAAATACCCTCATCAAATACACTGCCTTTGATACCAACATTCCTGTGTTCGGGTGGCTGCGGCATCTATCTGCCCTAAGGAAGGCCCAAGGTCGAATCATTAGGGTGGGAGGGGGAGAGGGGTGAGCAATGTGCTGTGATGTTGCCTACTCAGGTTCTCACTGGCTCAGTGCAGTCCCAAATTGTGCAGTTGTCAACAAGATGTAGGCCCAAGTGGCCATACCATAAAATAAAAATAAAATAAAATACACTGCCTTGGACATGAGCTTATTGGTATTGGTCCTATTGGATGCTTTTCATAGCATAACTACGTCCTAACACGTCAATGCCATACCTCTCAGCCAGGGTTAAGGATTTCTAAAAAGGAAATAGAGTAACGAAAAAGTCTTTTCACTCAAGAGATGAAATAGAGTTTCTGTTTCTCAAGAAAACGTAATACAAGTCTCACTAATGGCTAATGCAACGTTGACAGCATTTGATTTTTTTAATCAACAAATGGTATTGTTGCAACCTTCTTTCCCTTCTAATTCTAAACCCTGTACTATATTCTCAGCCTCATCATTAGCAGAAATTGTAGGATTTCTATATTGTCATTTACGTGAGAGCCATTGATGAAAGCAACGATACGTGTTTCCAAATGCAATCATACAAGGCTTTAGTTGTAGTCTCCGCTCTCTATTATTATTTTATTAGCACAATAAGGCATTTAAATTATACCTTCGTTTTTATCAAAGTTGATCACCTTGTTTATCACTAATTCTCTTAGCAAAACCATATATATAATCTCTCTCTCCATTTACAGATTTTCAACTGAACCATGGATAACCCAATAGAATGTAAGAGCACGAAAAGTAGTACAGAAGAAGATCAGCCTATAAACAGGTTGGTGAATCTTCCACGCGACATTATCCTAGACATACTTTCAAGATTACCCATCAGGTCTCTCATACAGTTCAAGTGCGTTTGCCAAGCCTGCCACACTTTGGTACAAGACCCACGTTTGCCTAATTTGCACCTAACCCGAGCAACGGAGAACAACCCATGTCTCATCATTCACCGTGGCTCACAAAATGACCCATTATATTTCGTAGACGAAGATGTTCGTGACGGTTATAATAGGGCGGTAAGAAAAACTTATACCCCATTCATGTCTGT
The DNA here is from genome assembly GCA_025762735.1 of Platanus orientalis. Classification (NCBI taxonomy): domain Eukaryota; kingdom Viridiplantae; phylum Streptophyta; class Magnoliopsida; order Proteales; family Platanaceae; genus Platanus; species Platanus orientalis. The sequence goes on along the minus strand of JAOXJP010220045.1, from coordinate 5,341 downwards.
GATGCCCAAATATACAGTAATGGGTTCCTGTAATGGCTTGTTATGTTTATATGCTTCGATTTTCAGTGATTCACTTTACCGTGATCTAGTATACATATATAATCCTATCACAGAAACTTATATTGAGCTGCCTGAAACAATCCGGAGGTGTGATGCATATGTGTTCTGGGGATTTGGTTTTCATCCCAGGACCAAGGAATACAAGGTGGTACGGCTGGTCTATAAGATAGTAGAACGTGGTTTTCATCATATAAAAGGAGTATCAATAGATGTCCAGATATTTACACTTGGTTCGGATGTATGGAGAAGCATAGGCAACACTCATTACGAGATGAAGGGGCGAATTTCGTCTCAGGCCTTGGTAAATGGAGCGCTTCATTGGAAGGCCTCTGATCCTACGTCTCCACCAACTTACTCCGCACTCATTGTTGCATTTGACATAGCAGAGGAGAAGTTCCTAGAAGTCCCTAACCCTGATCGAAGCTGCATGCGTTTTAATAATTATCATCTGATGGTCTTAGGAGGTTGTCTATCCGCAGTTGTCTACAGTAATTATAGTCTTTTGGAGATATGGATAATGAAGGAGTATAATGTGAAGGAGTCCTGGACAAAAGAATTTAAACTTGGAAGTTATGTTCCAACTGGATTAAGTAGGAAAGTAGAGCAATCTTTTCGCAGAGATTGGAAATATTTGATGGATCATGATCTTCCTCGAGTATTATGCCTCTTAAAGAATGGTGAGATTTTACTTCAGTATGGAAGCGAAGCTCTAGTTTCTTACGACCCAGAAAACAAAGTGTTTAGAGATCTGATAATTCGCGGGCTTCCGAATTGGTTTGGGACAGTTACTATTCATGTGGGGAGCCTCATTTAAATGGGGAGGGCCGTTGTAAAATCAAGTTGTCATTTTTTACTTTTTCATATTTGGGGGTTAGTTTTACTTAGATTTCATTTTAGTTCTGTTTGGTCAATAATGGCATGGACTTCAGGGTACACAACTGCCTTTTCAAGAAAACAAATGAGACGTTCAGGTGATTAATTAAGCGTAGTATGAGCTTCCCTGTGCATCTATAGCAAAATACTTTTTGTGATATAACAATCCCTGAAACCTTTCGGATGTGTTGTCTTGTCATCGATAGAAGACATCCTTTTTTTTTCTTCAATCAACACCAGAGTAGACCCAGTCCAGTCTCCGTGTGCGATCACTACAAGCTCTAGACCACCATTCATGAAATTCAATTATTTCATCAAAGAAAAATAAAAACACCCTTCAATAGCATCACAGACAATTCTAAACATCCTATGCTTAAGAAACGGTTAGAAATATGATATGGTAAATGAATGAGCCCAGGTTCCGTACGCACAAAAGATGTGCGCAGGTGGTGCGCATGGACCAGGGTGTGGATACATCAGTGCCGAAAAGTGATTTACACTTTTCGGAGGTACCATATCATTTTTTTGGTGCAGATGTGTCTGCACCCTGATCAATGCTCACAGCATGCACACATCTTTTGTGCACACGCAAACCAGGGGGTAAATGAAGGTTCCTATTTATATTTTATAATTTGAAGTATTTTATTTTTAATAGAAGTTTGGCTGGTAAATAATCGCTCCTACTTATAAACACAAGGTAAGTCGTAGCATTTTGATTATTTTTTTTGCATTTTATTGCTAAAATGAATCTGCAAGCACAGATTTTAGTGATCCCTCTGTGATGAAGAATAGGATAATAGGCCAAAAAGAAGAAAATTGAGACAAAAAAGAGGATACATTAAAGAAAATTGATTAAGAATGTAATTAAAACCCTGTGGCATTTTATTGCAATGAAATGCAATTCTTCCTTGCCATGCATTCCAACTTGTGAGTCACACATTCATCTGGCTTTGGGGGTGATGTAGCGAGTGTTTGGGGATGATCCAGCTAACCAATTGAACAAACCCTACCAATAAGCCTATTGATTTTTACATGAGAAACAACTAATAATAATGAGACTTGTTAATTTTCACAAAGAAAAATACCAGGAATTAGGGTAGATGAAGGAATTCTCTTCAAAATTTCATTCTAAGAGCAAATCAATTTGATTAAAATTGTAAGTTTATAGGCACAAGGGCTGACACCTGATATGTATGGTGTTAAATTAAAAGCATAAAAAAACATGCTCAATTCAAAAAGTAAGCTCCCAAAAAGGGTACCAAATTTGAAAATACTTCTTTTGTGGATATACGGTGCACTTAAAAGACATTGACATGGTTAGATTGGAGTCCAGATTCAGAACAATGGATAAACTAAGGGCTTGTTTGACAGCCACCTATAATATAATGATTTCATTTTAAATTTCCAAAGCATTTGTAGCCATAAGGAGATGGCTCAAAATAAACTCATTCAGATTTATAAGATTTATACTTGATAACATATGCATTGGAAAGTATATTTCAAGAGATTTCTAATGACATATAATTCGCTCACTAATTGCTTCTACAATTTTACTAGTATGTCTCTAAAGTTACTTCAAATTTGTTAACTTGTCAGTACAAATGTCTTGTGAAAAAACAATCATAACTTCTTCTTAAAAACTTCTATTCACTTACCATTTGTTACATTAGAAAATAAACTTAACGCTTTTTCGAACCGTTTGTTACATTGAAAAATAAACTTTAAAGCATTTTCAATGATGTATAGTTTGTTGATTAATTATTTATAAATTCATACAAATTTGTCTCTAAAATTACTTAAGTTTTCTAGTCATTACAAAAGTGTTTAAATCCTTCAAAGTGTATGCAAAACAGATATGCGACACGTGTGTAACATGTATACAAAAATATGTAAGAACATATGCAAGGTGTTATACGTTCCCTAGTGTCTTAGACACCAAATCCTCAATAGACATTTGCTCCCAGTGTGGTACAATATGCATCGCCCCTGGACTGTCACAATTTTAACAATTAGCCATGTGATCCAAGTCAAACTGCCTCGAATTTGGTGTGACCCCTTATGAACAAGTAAGGTCTGCCCAGCATTAGGGCAGACACATCAGCACTGAAAAAGTGATTTACACTTTTTGGGGGAAAATTTTTTACTTTTTGGTGCTGATGTGTTCGCCCTGATGCAGTGTGGATCTCAGTCGTCATTAAGGGGTTGCACCAAATTCTGACAAAGACAAACTAATGATAAAACAAACGAAACAAAATCATCTGCCTGGGAGATTATCGATTACCAATAATTAGACGGATCCCACTTAAAAGATTGCACACACCTAGAATTAATATGACCAGGTGAGTTTTAACCATCATTTTATAATAAATTTAAATAAAAGATTTTACCATCTCAGACTACTAAATTTTACTCAAGTCAATTTCTTAAGTGGGGCTTATTCCACTTCCTGTCACCTTAGGCCGAAGATAATGCCTTTTTAAATACCTTTGTTTTATAAGATCTGTCCCTTTCTTTTGAGTGGTCATGCATGTCACTTTTCGGCACTGATCTTACAGAGAGCGGAGGTTAGCGTTAGTTAAGGGGAGTCGACACAATCCTCTATGTAAAATATTTGGTAGAAAAAAAAAAAAAAAAAAAGAGGTACTCTAAATTACTTCATATTTTGTCTTTGCCCGCCAAAATTAGCACGTGACACTGTTCTGGGCAAGGGGTAATTCCATAAAGGCACGAATACAGTTGATTTTTAATAACTTTTTAATAATAAAATACCCTCATCAAATACACTGCCTTTGATACCAACTCCCTGTGCTCTGGTGCGGCTGCGGCATCTATCATCCTTAGGGAAGACCGAAGGTCGAATCACTAGAGTGGAGGGGGGGTGAACAATGTGCTGGAATGTCGCCTATTCAGGTTCTCACCAGCTCAGTCCAGTCCCAACTTGTGCAGTTATCAACAAGATGTAGGCCCTAGTGGTCGTCGCATAAAATAAAATACATTGCCATACACGTGCTTATTGGTTTTGATACTATTGGAGGCATTTTGGAGCCTAACTACGTCCTACCACGTCAATGCCATACCTCTCAGTCTGAGTTGAAATCGCCTACTACAGCTTGAAGTGTGGTAAAGATTTGCATCATCCAAAATGTGACACCTACTCCAAAAAATTGGAAATCACCTACCAAAAAGTGAAAATGATCAATCAAAATTTATTTTTTGCACTTTTTGGGGTATGTGTCACACTGTAGATGATGCCAGACTTTATCATACTTCAACCTGTAGTAGACGATTTCAACACTCCTCGAAGTCAAGGTGAAGGATTTCTAAAATGGAAATAGAGGGACAAAAAAGTATTTTCACACAAGAGAAATAACTACAAAACGAGAAAGAGAGAGAGAGAGTGAGAGAGTTTCTGTTTCTCAAGAAACCTAATACATGAGAGAGAGAGAGAGAGTTTATGTTTCTCAAGTCTCACTGTGCCTTCCTTTTGAAAACCTAGTGGCTAATGCAAGGCTGACAAAAAAAAAATTTATAGAGAAATGATATTGTTGGAGCCCTTCATTCTTTCCCCTTCTAAATTCTAAACGCTGTACATGTACACCCTGTACTATTATCAGCACATCATTAATAGAAATTGTAGGTTTTCTATATTGTCATTTACGTGAGGGTCATTGAAAGCAAGGAATGGTGGATCCCACATACTACACATGTTTCCAAATGCAAGGATACCAAGCTTTGATAGTAGTCTCCCGTCTCTTTTATAATTTTATTAGCTCAATAAGAAATTTAAATTATACTTTTGTTTTTATCAAAATTCATCACCTTGCTTATCACTAATTCTCTCAGCAAAACCATATATATAATCTCTCTCTCCATTTACAGATTTGCAACTGAGCCATGGATAACCCAATAGAATATAATGTAAGAGCACGAAAAGCAGTACAGAAGAAGATCAGCCTATAAACAGGTTGGAGACTCTTCCACGCGACATTATCCTAGACATACTTTCAAGATTACCCATCAAGTCTCTCATACAGTTCAAGTCCATTTGCCGAGCCTGCCATAATTTGGTGCAAAATCCACATCTGCCTAATTTGCATCTTGCCTGACCAATGGAGAACAATCCATGTCTCATCCTTTACTGTGGCTTACGAATAAAAGACCCACTATATTTCGTAGATGAAGATATTTGATGTAGAACAGAACTCACAAGAAGATTTGTGAGTTACACACAATAAAGGAAAAAAGGCTCTAGTAGAAATCATGAGAGTTACACACAAGAAAGGGAAAAAGGTCTAGTCGAAATCATAAGCTGAAATTTGGTGAGCTTAAGCGAAATTTCGCGAAGATCATAACTCACCGCTTTGCTGTGAGCACCGTCACTTTTCGCATAAATTCCTTCGTTTAGGCC
>JAOXJP010220034.1:0-11720 GCA_025762735.1 Platanus orientalis | reverse complement strand
GGCCTATATTTAACACACACATGCGCACGTCGAACCGAACCGAACCAGGTCAGGTTAGGTTGGGTCAATAAGAAAAATAAATAAATATCATTTTTATTTATAATTTTCTTTTTGTATTCTCCAAAAATCGGCTAAAGACATGTTCTTTTGAACATGTTTTATCAATTTTGCCCATTGTGGGGGTGTAACTATTCGAATAGGTTTTACAAGTATTCCAATTGGAAACTATTGAGCTGAATAGAGACGCATGTGGCTATTAAATGACACCTCTTGACTCGTGTCCATTTTGTATGGACATGTAGGTGTTTCTTAAATCATTCCCTTTTACACATGTTCGTTCCGTACACATGTGTAGGTGGCTATTAGATTGCATCTATTGGTCATTGGTAACTGTACGAAATCAAAGGTTGTGTTCTTACACCTGTTCCGAACAGACACCAAAAATTCTATAAATAAGAGGTCCCTCATGCATTTCAAAAAAAAGAATTTTCGGTTAAACATTAGTATCTCATGGTGCATTTGTGTCAATGATAGTATGAGAGAAAAGTACAGCACGAGTTGATTCGCCAAATACACAGATAAAAGTGTTGCTTCTGTCTGTGGAAGATCATTGTATCCTGGGAGGCAAACGTCCAAGTTCCATAAGCATTAGTGTGATGGATGAATCTGTCTTAAAGACGTAGTGTCAAACACTAGCCTTGATCTATTACGGGTATGATTTATTGTCAATTCGTCCAACCAAAGTGGTTCGTTTCATATCAATTTGATGTGTTCACATAATAGTGTATTCATAAAATATAGACCCAACAATTGGTGCGGTGAGCGTGGATGTGTGTTAAATATAGGCCCAACCCATGTTGGCTAGGTCCTCCCCCATTCACAAAACACCAGTGCCCCTTGGGGTCCAAACTTATGATCATCATTAATGTATATAAACACACATAAATTTTGAGATAGTTTATGTGGGACTATTCAAATTTCACACTTTTACCAGTTTTACCAGTGATCAACTAGGCACTTTTAGAGACAATTTTTCATTCACCCAGTGATGGTTTTGAGCATCCAATCATATGGAGTTGTTTTCCTCATTGAGGAGTACACAAACCCATGTGGATCCACCTTAAATGACATCTGGGTCCTACTTTTATTTTGGTTCAAACATAACCACCCGATCAGATTTTACACAGAAATCTGAGTGTTTTTCAAAACCATTTCCAACATATATATACACCCAGATTGGATTTATGTAGATCCATATTCAATTAATTTATAATCGGATATTTTTTAAACTAATGGTTATTTAATCGAATCAGATAAACATGGGTTCATATTTGCTTTAAGCTGACATGAATGTGAACCAAATACAGATAAGAATTGAATATTTGCAAACCAATTCCATTGAACGTTTTTGGAAAATAAAAGGTTCTTTAGAAATTAGACTTGTTTATTATAAATGGGGCTTTAGCGTATGGTTCTCACGGGAAGTGTTTAAATTTTCAATAAGCATTTAGTATTTTATATTTACCAAATGATTTATGATGTTTCAATGAAGTGCTTTCAACACTCGACGATAAAATTACAAATTTTAACTCAAACATGCTCAGAAATGATGCTTTCTTTTGCCACATGTTAAAGTGATATTGGCTTAAATGCACCCCCTGGGAAGAAGGTGGCGTGACCATCTAAAGCAGATTTCCTGTAGCGTTGTTTCTTGGACTGACAGTGAAGCAGGGAGCTGGGTGACACGTGAGTGGGAAAAGTGAACCACTGCTGGGTGTTTCTTCACTTTTTCCACCCATGTGTCACCCGGCACCCTGATGCTTCACGGTTGCTCCAGGAAATTCGCTTTGCATGACCATCACATGTAAATTCGTTTGGGCTGTCAACTAAGCTGACATGTTGAAGATCCCTTGGTCACTTAGATCTCTTTGCTAGTAGGGCTCCCCTGCAAACCTCTTATCCTCTATTTTATATATAATATATTAAGAGGTTATGTTAAACTGTTATATATGGGGAGCCCAAGAGTGATGGAAATGCATGTGATTATGAAGGGTCAGGACTCGAGAGCCAGGAGAGATGGAGTACATTTACACTTTGTTATGCTACAAATTCCATAGGCCATAAGACTGAAATCCAACTATTCAAACAATCAAAAGCAAATGATTTCTAGACTTTTGATTTCAAACACTTTCTTTAATTGTAGTTAATCTAATTGTTATCTAAATGGATTAGATCGTTATTTTTGTTGATAGGTACGATATTTAGACTATGGCTCAATGTCTGGGTAATTGAGTTAGGAAGCTTGGTGAAGGAGATTACTTGCATTACATATGATACAAATAGATAAATCTTTTTTATCCATATTAGAATATCAAATTTCCTTCACATGATTCCTTGTTAACCTCAAAAAAATCTCACTTATTTAGGTTCTTAGCAATTTTGTTAAATGGATATAATGTACTTATGAGTAATAGAAAAGACTTTATGAACAATAAAGAAACAATATATCCATAAAACGAGCATAACTGTGATGAAGATGTAGAAAGAATGAGATAAGTGATTACATTTGTAAAAACCTAAGGGTAGCCCCAATAGGTGATAGGGTGATAGAAAATCAATAAATGTAATTTGGATATGTGCAACGAACACCAATGAGTGCATTATTGTACCAATATGGTGCAAGTTAAAAGCTCTGGACAAAAAAAAATTAAGAAAAAAAAGAAGGAAAAGCCGGAAAAAAAATGTGTCTTGAGTGATGATAAAAGACTTGATGACTTGTAATCTAACAAAATATATGACCCTAAATAGAATGAAATGACGGAATTCGTTGTGACTGATCCCAAATAGTTGGGATAGGACTTCATTGAGTTGCAGTCAGCACAGTGGATTTTCTAAATGAGTCCAGTAGCCAAGGGATATGGTAATCTCTTCAAATTGGCAGCCGCTTATGTATTCTCCATGTCACCTCTCATCATATGACAGGTTCATGCCTGGTAAACCCTGCCATATGGCAAAGGAAGCCCCCTATTGAAGAATTAATCTTTAAAATGTTATTTGGTAAGATAATTTTTAAAATATTGGAATTGATAAATAGAATAGTTTTTACAAACTATATTATGTTATATAATCACGTCAAACTTGGTCATACAAGGCAAATATGTAGCATAGAATTAAAGACAATAGAGACCTAGTTGGTTCCTTCAATATAATATCATCACCTTGAAAATGAGATGTTGCTTTGTGTGGAAAATGCCACGTGGAAGCAGAAGAATGGTCATTGTTTCTTTCTTAGAAACTCCCTGATATTATTTATTTTGTAACCAGTCAAGGTCATGAGGGCCCCACCTGTCCAAATGTAATTGTAATGAGGTGCCAAATGGATGATTATTTTAGATGTTACTTTGTTCTTAAAGCTTAAAAAATAATAATAATAGAACTAGTGTATATTATTGGGAAGATGACTTCACTAACCGCATCTTTTTTTCCTGACAGTGAGATCGATTCTCACAATGTGTTCTTATTTATATTTTACTCTGTGATGTAGATAGGGGCATTTAGCCTTTGGATATGCGGGCCTTGGGTGGTAATATCAAGAAGTAAAAGAAAACCAACAAATCAAACACAAAAGGGAAGGTTTGTTGCCATTTGGACTTGTTCGTCCCTTCGTTTGGAACCAACCTTTCAAAGCTTTTCTGCTTTCCGTCCTTTTTCTTAGATGTAAAACAAGATTTTAGGCTGCTGTTCCTGATCCTTGGAGAAATAGGATTTGGACTTTACTGCTCTAACTTACTGTAAAATGATAATACTTGAAGTTTTACCACCCAACCCCCCCCCCCCTCCCCCTTCCTCCTGCAGGCACATATATGTCACACACACAAAATGAAAGTGGGAGATTATGATGGACTAAATCTGAGTCTAATCAAACTTAGCTGAATCGACGCAAGCCAAGTTCTTGTTGAACCCAATTTAAGCTTACTAGAGTTAGAAAAATCACTCTAAAGATGTCCGCAAGCGCGTACATAGAAAGAAGATGTTGATGATGATGATGATGATGATGAAGGTTGAAATTTTGGGAACTTGGATAAGTGGAAAGGAAGACTCATTGAAGTCTCACTTAAATGGTGGAAATGAAAGAGAAGGTTAAAGAGAGTAGGGAGTGGTTCTTTCTTAGTTAATACAAGTTTAAGGGTAGTAAAAACTCTATTCAAGTCCAGGAAAATCTCTCTCTGCTTGATCCAGCGACAACCCTACTAGATTTGTAAATTTTAGAAGGAATAAGAGGGAACAATAACATATAAAAATGATCAGATACCAACAAATTAGGATTAATATTAAAAGGAATCAAGAAGAAAAATAATATAAATGCACAATTAGATACCCCTTAGTGTCAGCTTTAGCGGCTTGGATTTGCTTATCGTGGTGGGGCTTTGGGGAAATCGTTTTTCTTATCCTTCATCAGCAATGACAAAGGCAAAATGATTAGAGTCTTATAATCTTGGTTAGTTATCCAATGTGGTGCTGTTGACTCCTTTGGGGCCTATGGCCAAACCATATAATAATAATACTAATAATGGAAAGAGGCTAATGCTCATCTTACCCATTGTGCTATAACTGAAGTACCCACTTTAACCCCATGTATTCACAAAAAGTATCCCATATACTGCCATGAACACCCTTGGAATACTGTATCCTGATTGAATAGCTACAGGAATGTTATTGTAGTTTTGGCTACAAGTGATCCGAACTTATCGGCCGTATGGATCATTTTGTATCATAGTTTAAAATTTTGGCAAATTTTTCAAAATTTCATGAAATTTCAGTTTTGATTAAGGGTACTGAAATGAATTTCTAAATATTCGACCCATATTTTTTTCAGTCAAAATTTCAATATTTCAGCCTATTTCAGATTTTGAATTCCATCTTAATTACTTAATAAATAACATATTCATTACCAACATTTTTTATAAATATTCATGTATTTTTATATAATAAAAATGTCGTGTATTTTGTTAATTATTCAACTATACGTAATATACAATGTAAATGTGCGTGTATGTATACTGATAAAATGGCTGTTTTATCCTTGGTGGTTCCTCATGCACCAAGTAGTCTTCACTTTTCAGCCTCAGCTCTGTATTGACTCTATCCCTTTGTTGCTTCTCCTGTGGACCTTGCCATCTGTTTTTACTGAAACTTGATTAACTCATCTAGGGCTGCAATCACAAGGGTAGAATTGGTCTTTCTCCAAGAGTAATCTTACTGTTTCCTCCACCTAGTGACAACTCTGAATAAAGTCTTGCATTATATAGCTTCAAGCAAAATCTGCAAATACTTAATTAAAAGAAACCAAGAAAAGAAGCAGGACCAATTCAAGCTCACTTGAACCTTTCAAAAATGGGTAGTTTAATGAATAAAATATCTAAGAAGAAGAAGAAAGAAAGGTAATATTTGACTTTGTCAAACCAAAATTTGCTAAATTTCACCATTAAAATTTTAGAACAAATTAAGAAGTTCCCCCACTAATTCTTTTATTTCTCATTTTCTCTCCAAACCTCCATCTGGTTTGATATTAAGCAGAAAATTAAAAAAAGAACAAGGAGGTAGCAACAAGCACTATAAACCCTCTCTCCTTTGACAGCATCTCCTCCCTTCTACTATAAATATGTCCCAGAGACTAACAGAACCCAAGCAAAATCATTACTTTTCCATCCTAACTTGTATACTGAGATACGATACAAGGAAGGAAACAGAGAAAAACAGAGGACCAGAAACAAAAGAAAGAAGAAATGGTGAGGAAGAGAAAGGCCGATGAAGTGGGAGAAACGAAGGATTACAGTTGTGGAAGCATGGGGTGGGACGAGATGGTGAAGGAGGCAGCAGCCGCTGCAGAACTAGGTGGAGCTCGGCGAGCTCGGAAACGATTTGTGGGGGTGAGACAGAGGCCATCTGGGAGGTGGGTTGCAGAGATCAAGGACACTATACAGAAGATAAGGGTGTGGTTGGGCACCTTTGATACTGCAGAAGAAGCAGCCAGAGCCTATGATGAAGCTGCTTGCTTGCTCCGTGGTGCGAATACAAGAACCAATTTTTGGCCTTGCTCCCCATCATCTTCTTCTTCCCCTGCTCTTCCCTCAAAGATCTCCAACCTCCTCCTTCACAGGCTCAAGGCCAGAAAGAGCGCTTCTTCACACAATTATACTTCTTTGCCCACAAACCAACCTCAGCAGCTACAAGAAGAGTATCAAGAAGCAGCTGTAGAAGAGATACAAGATACCCAATTTGATGATTTCTTTAACGAGACAGATGATTACACAACCCACGACCAGAACACCTCTGCCTCTGTTACTAATGCTACAGCTACCGGTGATTACATGAGTGGAAGTTTTGAATCAAGTTTCTCTGAGAAAGAAATTGGCCGAGGAAGAGAAGAGGATTTGGGTAATAACTGGTGTGATGTGGCTCAGCCCTCCGGTGGTGAGGGTTGTTGGGGAGTGGAAGGAGAGGAAGAGGGAGAAGAAGGGGAAGGCTTTGACCCAGGGATCACGGATTTCCAATTTGTTGATGTTGTTGGATCTTCTTATTATTGTTCTCCATTTGAGATTGCTGAAGAGATTACAGAGCCAATAGAACAGGAGGAGGACGGAAATGAGCCTTCCATGCTTAGAGAGGCCATGAAGAGGATGAAGTACGAGAGGAAGTTCTCAGCGTCTCTCTATGCCTTCAATGGGATACCTGAGTGCTTAAGGTTGAAGCTTGAATCCGGAAGTGGCAAGGGAAGAAGGTCTGAACAACTAACCAGCCTCAGAAATACCTGTAATAAGAATCAAGAAGATGAGAAGAAAGAAGATCTGGAAGTGCAGGTGCAGAAAGAAGAGAACCCTCAAACTTCAACAGACATGGACATGGGTTCTTCTTCTTCCTCCTCCTTTTCTTCTCTGAGCAATGATGGGGAATTGTCCCTTTGGAGCTCTCTTGATCTTCCTCCCATCTGCTATGTTTCTTAGTTCTCTTGGGCCTTTGGTTCACGGCATCTCATACTCTAATTATAGTTCGATAGTATTTCATGCGGATCTCCTGATTAGTGTTGAGGAACAAATGAGATGTAATGTTAGTTTTCTACCTAAGCAACTTTTTTTTTCTATAATCATGACTCATGAGATACAATATAACTGAATACGATACTGAACTTCAGCATGTGGAAGGTGTAAGAAGCTCGAGTTTCTAGCATATTTCAATGAGGAATATGAAGAAAGAAGATGAGCTTTCAAGAGCACTCGACATGAGTCTTTGATTACCATATAAAAATTTTATTTACGTTTACTAACCAAAATTAAAATGTTGGGTGTCTAGAAAATATCTTGGCATTTTGCTCACTAATCTCTTCATAGTCTTAACCATGAGGTGATAATCTGTAGGTTGGAATTGATATCTCCAACGGTTACGCATCATAAACCTCACTCTTCATTTTAACTTGACATGTTAGGGAGGGAATAAAAAAGAAGAAGAAGAAAAAGAAAAAGAAATTATCCATGCATATATTATCAAAACGGAAATTTTCTTGAAAGTTGATTAATTAATTTACTACTATTGGGTAGAAATCAGCTCGAAAATAAATTGAAATATAGAAATAAATTAACCTGGATTGGAACAACAGCTTTGTGTGTGTGTGTGTGTGTAGAGAGAGAGAGAGAGAGAGAGAATGACAGCTTTGTAATTCTTTTGAAGTCAACTCATTGATAAAAGCTTTCAACTCTAGCAACCAGTGCTGATCTCTTTCTAGCCTTCACCTCACACTTGATGTACAGAATGTTTCTTGCTTGGTCATTTACAGTTAGTTGTATAATGGAAGATCCTTTCTTCACCATTTTTTTGTAAGAATTGTTAGGATCGATACTTCTCTTGAAACAAGTTTCTAGGGATGCAATAATAAATGTGGAATTACAAGCAAATAAACAAGAAATCACAACACAAAGATTTAACTAAAAAAAACCCCAAAACCGGAAGAAGAAAAAAAACTAGTCACACGGAAACAATTTCACTATAATAGAAGATTACAAGTTACAAGTTTCTTTCTCTCACACATGCACACACTCTATCACAGCCTAAAACCTTGAGTAGAAACCTTTTCTCAACCTTCTTCTCTCACAACCCCAAGAAGAAACTGTTCTCTCACCTTAAAACAACCTTTCAAAGGGAAAACATTTTCTCTTAGTTACAACCAGTATTCTTTTCACTCTTTATTTACCCTAGATGAGTTTAAAAACCTTATATAAACCATAGAGACCCACTTTGGAAAGACTCCTTGTGAAATCATATTTTCTTGTTCTGGATCTGCACTGCCGAATTAATCCAAACAAAGTTGGATCAGTCTAACCTACCCAGGTCAATCCACCTAGTAATCAAATCAATCCGACAAGTCACTGTCATTACTTTGTGCACACTCGAAACACACCGAATCAATTTAATTACAATCAAATCAGTCTGGTCCTAGTTGGATCAATCAGGACTCCCCTCGGATCATTCTCAACTATCTTTGCCTTGATTCTTGGATTTCTTCTCAAGCTCTCCAACTTCAGTCTTCTTTGGTTCTTCCTTGGACATCTCTAAATCAGTCTCCACACCCAATAATCTCCCACTTGGAGACTGATGGACTTTCATGGTGACTTCTTCTGTAATTGTGTGACGATACCTCTTCCTCCGTGACCTTCTTCAACTCTCCTTGTCTTCAACTATGCATCTAAGCTTAATCTTATCCGACCTTCCCAACTGGACATAAAGACACTCTCAATAATCTCCACATTGGCTTTAATCCCAGCCCCTTAAAGACTTTCAGTTGAACTTTGTCTTCATCCACATGTTTGTTAAGACAATAACCTCGTGACATGTGCACCACACTCCACCTTTGGCTCTCATCCCGAAACCCACCTTAGAGAATCATCTACTCCCGTTCTTCTTAGTGAACTCTGCATCATATACCTAAAACAGACCTCCACCTTGAACTTGAAACAACTCATTAGCAAACACAACAAATATTTTGTAGCCTTCTAGAATCACCGCTACACACACCCTCAAGTCAATTTGGTCCTAACACCATCCTACTCGATTATGGCCAAACCATATGTATAGTTTTCTCGAGTCAACTCAGTTAGTTAACTCTAAAGAGGGACCTCAATTCGTCTTCTCTAATCACGGGAACTCTCTCACCATCATTCACTATCTAGAAACCTGTAACACCTCTCTTGACACCATCCGTAAAAGAGACCCTGCACCAGTGTGAATTCTTCTATGCACTCCATTTCTGGCTACCCATCGAAGTCAAATAAATACCACTTGTTACCATACTCCCACTCAGGCAATACAATCCATCCTAACACCTTTCTCCCTTCATCAAGACTAAACGGCCACATGTGATTTCATGGCTCTACCTACAGCTGAATAGTTGTAACCTATAAAATCCATCCAGCCTAGTGATATTAGATTCCTCTACATCTTTGGCACATAAGCCACTCCACCCAAAGTATAAACCAGTTCATCAAACATCTTGATCTTCACCTTCTTAACACCCATGACGTTACATCTGAACACATCACCAAAAAACACTTATCATGTCTTCTCTTCCTAGAATGTTTCAAAATATTCTTTTCTAGAGCATATATGAACAGGACAACCTAAATTTGATATCCACTCATCTTGATAAATAGCATCCATACCTTTGAAGACTCTAAAAAACATCTCTAAAATATTCCTTGTGTTCCTCTTCCTTTTGTGTCGCCACCGCCATAACACTAAGACTATTACCTTTGTTCGTGTTAACACGTTCTGGACAATCCCTCGTTATATGAAAAAATTCTTTGCAATAAAAACATTGCACCTCACATTTTCCTCTAGACTTAGACCTACTACTCCTAAATCCCTTCACCAATAGCTTTCCTCTCATTTCCACATTCAAAGCACTCCTAATCATCAATGAATCCCCTGAGGATTTCTTCCAAACCTCCTCACCTAGTATAACAGTCACCACATCATCAAACATAAGCATACCTGAACCCAATGAATTATTTAAAGCCATCAGCAATACATCTAAACTCTCTGGCAAAGAGAAAAACAACACCAAGGCCCTAATCTTATTATCAAAGTTGATGTCTACTAAAGATAACTAGAAGTTAATCGTGTTGAACTCGTTCTGATGTTCAGCCACACTCCCTCCTTCGCCCATCTTCATGTTAAACAACCTCTTCATCAAAAACACCTTGTTTGATGCTGAAGGTTTCCCATACATCCGAGACAAGGAAATCATGAGTTCTTCCATGATTTTCTCCTTAGAAATATTAAAAGCAATCGACAACAATAAAGAGATAAACGAATTGTACCTAGGGATTTTCTATCAAGCACCTCCCAATCTGAATCTAACATTATTGCAAGCTTTTTCACTTTTCCTTCAAACTATTAATAGAGATTTTTCTAATAGTGGTAATTCTCCATGTGCATCTTCTAATATGTGAAATTAGTGTCATTGAACTTCTCAACAGAGACCCTTGTAGATTCTTCTCACATTGCTCAAATGATTTCCACTTGTTAGGATTGATATTCCTTTTGAAACGAGTTCCTTGGGGTGCACTAATAAATATAGAATCACAAGCAAACAAACAATAAACCACAACATAAAGATTTATATAGAAAATCCTAAAATCAGGGAAAAACTAGGGAACCAAAAGAAACAACTTCACTATAATGGAATATTACAAGTTATAAGCTTCTCTCTCATGCATACTTTATCTCAAATTAAAACCCTGAGTAGATACCCTTTCTCAACCTTCTTCTCTCACAACTCTGAGAGGAAATCATTTTATTTCCTTAAAGCAAACCCTTCAAAGAGAAAACCTTTTCTCGCAGTTACAACCACTCATTTCACTATCTCTTTACCCTAGATGAGCTTAAGGATCTTATATAGACCATAGAGACCTACTTTTGAAAGACTCCTTGCAAAATCGCACTTTTCCGTTCTAAATCCACGCCACTAGATCGGTTTGACCCACCTGAATCAATCCGTGTAGTAGTCGGATTGATCTAGCAGGTCACTGTCGTTAATCTACACACCATATCGGTCCGATCCTAGTTGGATCAATCTGGACTTCCCTTGGATCAATCCAAACTATCTTTGCCTTGCTTCCTGGCTTTCTTCTGAAGCTCTCCAATTCCGATCTTCTTTGGTTCTGGCTTAGACATCTCCAAATCAATTTCCACACCCAACAAGAGTATACTTACAAATTTTCATTGTTTAGCTAAAGCTTGTTTAGGGAGGTGGAAGGTCAGCCTTTGCTACATCTAACTAGAAGAGTGATGGAGTACGTAGGAATGTGTAGGTTATGTGAACTGTATAATTGAAGCTCTATTTGCCATTTTTTTTTCTTTGTTCTTGTGCATGTCCTAGTTGTAATATAATTCATTAAGTTGATGACTTTCTTGTAAAGACCTTTAACAAGGAACCTAGGTGCTATTATTAGAGCTATAGACCAAAGGCTTGTGAAATTTTTAATGTTTAAGCCACTCAAAAGGTTAATCATCATTGAAGAAATGATTTCTACTGTTTAGTGTCAAATTTTATGTGATTTATTTTCAGCTTTAGAGTTCGTCTTGGATAAATGGGTTTTGGATAAAAAAAGGGGTCCCAAGTAGATATATTGACATAGTTAAGGATATGTATGATGGAGCGATAGCTA
>JAOXJP010220023.1:0-11721 GCA_025762735.1 Platanus orientalis | reverse complement strand
GACCATTCCACCTCAAAAGACCGATCTATCAAGGGGAAGTGGGTCTAATTACTTAACCCAGACACACAACAAACCACCACGCTCCGTAGCCGACGTCCACTACGGCTTACTCTATGGTGACACTCACTTTGGCCTCTCTCATCCAGGTAGCCCTTTCCATTTTGTGATGGCTCTCACTCTGATTTAGATAGCCATTTCCACACCGTAGCGGCTCTCACTCTGGTTCAGGTTTCCCTCTCCATAGGTTGCCCCCTCTGTGACTCGAACTTGGGATGTGTTGCAAACTCTGATACCATGAGAAAATTTAGGAAAATATGATTCTCATTGATTTAATCACCATGTTTACAATGCCTCAAGTAAGAGGTTTAAATAGATAATTGTAAAGATAAACATAGAAACTAAATAAACCCCAATCATTTCAAATCAAATCCTAATTGATAAACATAGAAACTAAATAAACCACAATCCTTTCAAATCAAATTCTAATTGAATCAAATCATGATCCAATTTTTTAATTCTAGCTCTAACAAATCTTATCATATCTTAATTTTCCTAATAACCTAAACGGGTTTAATTATTATCCTTTCAAGTTTACATGCCCAATAAATATTGGTTAAAGGTTTTTTGACTATTGTGTATCTCATTTCTTTTTTGTTATACTGTTTTGACATGCCGCACACCCATTGTGGCTCATAAAATGGTTGCATATATGAACATGCTTTCTAGAAATGTTAACAACAATTGCTTTTTGGGTTTACAGGTTGTTTAAATGTTTACAAGTTAATTGGGACTTCTGTTTACACATAAATTAGAGGTTGTCTTGCTAGCCTTAATTCCCATAAAATTACTAGAACACATTTATTAGTGACCACATGTTAGCACTAGAAATAAAATGTTGTTATCCTTAGGCCATGGGTTGCTTGTTTTATCCAATTCCTTGAAACTTAAACTGGCCTAGACCATAAATAGGCCCTTTATAGGTTTGTTCAAACTAGATATAATTCATGAATCAAATAAGTCAGTCAATGAACCATGTGATTTAGGAAGGTCCTCTAATCGTCCAGGTCGTGAAACAACAAAAAATAAATAAAAACTAGAGATAAAGATAGACCGAAGGAGGTAAAGAAAGAGGAAGAGAAAAATAGTTAAACACATAATAGTTAGTCATTTGGCATGATGAGCAGAATCTAGTTCTAGCAATGATGGGTCATGGGAGAACAAGGGAAACGGTTGACTGGGATTCACTTTGTCATTTTGCCGTAAGTTCTTGGAGCCTTTTGCTGTTCACTTTGGTTTTCTGAAAATTGATGGATAGTTCTTGATTCGCATAAAATTGTGGATAAACTTTTTGTTCAATATGCCTGGATTTAGCAATGGCTGCAATGTTGGGATCTTGTTTTCTAATAGTGTTAGTGTTAAGTTTTTGGATTCTCTTACCAAGCAACTTTTCATGGTGTACAAAGATGGCAGTTTGCTAAGTTGGTAAAGTCTGTGGGTGTCGTACCACAGACTTGTGTTCAAAACCTGTCTTCACCTATAATTACCTATTCACAAAAAATTCCATGGTGGAGTATTTTCAAATGAGACTGAAATTCTATTTTAAAATTAGTCTTTAAGATAGTGGAAGAGCAGGGCAAGTTTCTTGTAGCTGACTCTGGGAAGCAGAGATAAGGTTTATTGATTTAGGTTGAGTACTAATAGATAGAACATGGTTTTGCATAGGACTGCTGGACTTTTTTCTTTTCTTTTCTCAATGATAACAGAGTTTTGGTTTAATGATGTCCATGAGCAGGTCTAGATCTCTGAAGGTTTGTGTTATGACCTGCATAAGGTTATTCTGCAAACCAGATTGATGAATTTCTAACTAAGATAACCACTGTCATAAGTCATAACTTTGAACCACTCTGGTTGTACAGCTTTGAGTGGGCTGAGTCACCTAGTCAATTGGCTTAATTGATGTCCCTGTTTCTTCTATTGCATCATCTCTTAGTTCCAGGTTCACTTTTTTATTTTTATTTATTTATTTTTGTGTGTTGGAAATAAACCCATTCTTGGATAGGCATTAGATTTACTTTTAGGTAGTGGTTTTGGTTAGTTTTTATTTATTTATTTGTAACATTGTATGAAAAGAGGTAAAACATTGTTCGCGTATGGATCAAACTTGAGTGGTCTGTCTTGCTGTGAGGAATCAACCCTGTGTACATGTCATTTAAACACGGGTAAGTTCTCTAGTTCATTAGTTTACATTATTTCATTTCCTTGTTTCTTCTTTTTAAGTTGCAACAACACTATATAATCAAGTTTGGGCCAAATTTCACTTCTTGATTCATTTTTTTACTCCTTAAAGGTTCAGTGTGCATGTCCTAAAGCTTGATGCTGGACTAAAGAGCATAAGTGCCACATCTTAGTTATTATTGCACTTGTTTTTTTTTATGCATATATAATTACATTTGTTGTTTCTTTTCTAAGTTAAGGGGATAGTATTTGAATTACTTTCTCTAGTTATAATCTATTTGTTACTTGTATGATTGTTTCATTTATACCCTTTACATCCATACCTGAATCAAATTATCAAATTAATTCTCATGCATTAATTAAGAGGGTATTGATGTTTCTATCTTATATCATATGTTTACGATAGTTCAGAATCTTGCTTGTTATATGTAACACCTAATTTATTTATTAATTCATTTTTTTTCCTTTCATGTGGCTGAGATGAAAGTATTTTGTTTACCAATGAATTGATAGTTGAATCAACCCTTGGTTTAGTTCACTATCCAACCCATTCTCTAGCTAAAGTTTTCTTTACAACATGCTAAATGTATAAAGATCCACATTTCTTTTATTATTTAGAAGAAAAATAACTCATTCATATTCTGGAAATATGTTTTCCTTTTATTTCTTGTGGTGTATAATTCCAATTTATGAATGCTATTGCTTATTTGCTAACCTCTATTGTTTTCTTGGTTACGTGAGAAGCAGTAAAAAGGGTATGTCTATCAACTTAATTTTCTTAGTTTATTTTCATTTCTTTAGTAGAGGATTTGTCTAATCATAGTGCAGTCGATATTTAGAGGCCTTGACCGTTTGAGTTTGATATAGTAGAAACCGTGAAAGCGGAAGAGAAAGGTGCCTACCACCTTCCCCGACTCTTAACTAAACCTCTTACCTAGGGATCTCAGGTGTGACTATCACCATGTAGAGTCTAATATTTCAATCCCCTTTAAAATAGTTGTCCAATCACATCTTTAAAGGTTGGTGGCAACTCCTAGTCAAAGTGGGATATTCTCAGGATAAGTCTCATTCGAAAGGAATTTACCCGTCATGCAAAAATTGAAGCCCACAACATGTGCAACGATTATTTTGTTTTAAAAATATTGTATACTTGGTGACAACAGTTATTTAGTTTGTTTTGGGGTATTTGATATATATGTTTAGTTGTCTGTTTTAGGGTATTTGGTATATATGTTCAGTGTTATACAATTTTGTTTGAGTTTATATTTTGAATCAGGCTATGATATTCTGGAGGATGTGAAATAAGAAACCAATTTTATTTTTTTAAGAAAATTTAAATATTTATTTCAACGGTCAATGGTCATTAGAACATATAACACAAAATCTTTTTTAGACAGTCAACAGCCATTGAAACATATGGAAAAAAAACATTTTTCAACGGTCAAAAAAATTGTTGAAACATATATAAATAACACATTTTTCGACGGTCACCTGGCGTTAAAGAAAAAACTTGTTTCAACGGCCACTATCTATTGGAAAAGGTGTATTATTATCGACGCTTTGAATATATATGTTTCAACAGTCTTCTAAATTATATATTAACGATCTCTAGCTATCGTTAAATGTTAAAAACATATATTGATAGTCGGAAAGATCGTCGATAAGTTTTTTCGACAGTTCACAACAGTCTTCTTAACCATCAAAAATATGTTTTTCGACGATTATTAATACTTATATCAATGGTTTTGACCTTCGAAAAAAGCCAACTTTCTTGTAGTGATTTGGGCCTTCTATGAAGCCATTAGATGATGATTTTGACTTAAATGCCGAGTATTGTAGGGGTATGATTGTAATAAGGTTGAAAAGCCATTAGGGATTTAAAGGACTGGTCAACAACTAAAGAATATTCTTTTTTTGTAATTGATTTAGTGTTATTTAGGATAATTTTGACTCCTTTCAATTTTAGAATGTCTTTGGGTTTTAAAAGTTTTTTAAGAATGAGAATTTCTATTTTCAAATTTAGGTAGTTTCTATTTTATAGGAATTCCTAATTTCCAATTTATTTAAAGGGACTTAGTCCCAACAATTTTATTATTGAAGAAGAGAATATTCGAGTTTTGATTGAATTCAAATTCTTGTATTCTTCTAAACCATCATGTGTAAGTTTAGGATTTCTTGTGTCTTGCACTTGAATTGTTTAAGAATTATTTTGTTGTTGTTGTCTTCAACTGCTACTAGAATTATCCCACTTGAGTTGGCTAAGACTTGGAAGCCCACAACCTTAGTAAATTCAAAACCCTTGTTGTTTATAGGTTGTTGGAAAAGAAAAAGCCATTGTGGGTTTTCTAGGAATACTCCACATGGACTATTTTTGTGTTGGATTAGTGGTTGTCGAGTGAAGTCTCTTCTTTCTTTTCCTTTGGTTATTTTTATCTCTTATGAAGAGATAAACTACTACTTCCAAATAAGTAGATCTTATTAGTTTCAATTATGAAGTCTGGAATTATTCATTCATATGAATATCTATTCTAATTATAGTCAATTTTGTTTCCTATCTACTATACTTGTTGGTCTGAAGTTATTATTGTTTCTGGGGTATCATTGATCCCCATCACTTGTTAGAATAATAGTTTGTAAGCCTCTTGTTGTTTGGGTTCCTACAGTAGCATTTATACCTCGATATTCCTAGTATGTTTCTGTTCATTCTAGGTTATTGAAAACTCATAATCATACTTAAGTTTTTTTATTGGTTTATATAATTTTACTTCTCTGTTTTTACTAGATTTTTTGTGGGTGGGCTCTTAGGTTATATACCTATACTTCTATAAAATTTCAACTTTGGTTAAATCTAAGTGGAGTTATCAGTCATTCTTAGTTGTTGCCCAAGATTTTATAGGATTGTTATATTTTTAGATTGGTTCATTTTAGGTGGTTTAATGTAATTATTAAGTACCCTTTGGGCAGGTGATTTACACCCCAAACTATCATGCATCATATGAATTTTCATAATCACCTGTAGGAATTTCTTATAAAAATATTAAATAAATTATTCTTCTCTCAATTAAGACTTGAAGTTCTTAAAAAGAAAAAAGAAAAAAAAAAGCTAGATAATGATTATTTAATGTTCTCTAATCTTTATAGATCTAGATGCCTAGATCTCTCCAGTAAACACTCATCCCAAAATTCTAATTGTGTACTCAAGTTAACTTATGAATAATTTTAGGCTTTAATGTGGAATTTAATGGGGTTTAATAGACCTAAAACACCTTTTTTTTGTAAAAAGACCTAAAACACATCATTCAAAGTTATTGTATGATTAGAAGACGTCTAGGGTTTAGGATGCCCAAGGGTACTTAAGTTATTTTAAAAAATACTCATATAATTATAATTATGTCACTACTCAACAAATTAAGAAAAATTGTTTTGAGGTCTTTATAAACAATTCTTGTAGCACAATTATCCTTAAACACTTAAAACCTTCATCAAATAATTAAGAATTTAAAAAATTCATACAAAACTCAAAGACTTAAACCATTCACCATCTAAATTTGACACCTCTTACTAATAATAAGGCTTTTATCCAATATAATTTTACATGGTTAAATAGTTTTATAATCTTGTTATAAATAATTTATAATTCATTATTTTGTAGAGTTTAATCATTTATGAAAAAAAAATTCCATCAATCATTTACAATGGATCTCATCAAACGATAAATGATTAATTATACACCAAAATTAGTGTGGGAAACCATTGATGATTCCTATTTTAAAAACTTTTTAATCACCCCGATAAACTTTTTGTTAGAATAATATATCTCTATAACAAGGTCATTCACATATTTCTTTACAAGTTTTTTATTTTTATTTTTTTGTATAACTCTACTTCATTAATGACATAAATATTTTCGTTTATATATAATTATATGTATACATTACTTCAAAATGTCACATTTGATGATGACATAAATCCTTAAGTAACACAATAGGATATTGAGTATATGAAGAGATTATATACGTGAAATATGATTATGCAATTTTACTAGTATTAAAATGTTCATAACTAAGGATGAGACTAGGCATCTCATTTGTATAGTTGGCACATGTTTTATTGAGGTTTATCCTATAGAGGTACTCAAATAGTGTTGTTATATAACACAACCACTATTGTGATTGACTCTAAGTTTGCATTTGAATATTTAATTACAAGAATTAAACCATTTTTGAATATCCTATCAAGCAATCATTATCAAGAAAATGAATAATTCATTTTACGAGACATAAATTGTCCTTAAACCTAAGAGGTCTATATTTTATCATCTTTATTTCTATAACTTTGATATTCCTATGGTGATGCCTAATCAAGGTAATATACATGTATTGTAACGCCCCAAAATCACATTTTTAGAAGAAACTTTGGAGTATTAATTTACTTAACACTTTTCTTACTTTTACATGTTTAAGACCCTTTGCAACAAAATATTATTAAAGGATCTTATAAATTTTTCATTTTTCTTACACAATCATTATGCATTTGCGGAAGCATCATTGTAATTGTATCAAAATCACACATATAATCTCACATTAGTATAGTAGAAGGAAATCTAAACCTTATTTAAATCCAAGTTCTCAACTTTTCAAATATTACTTCCATAAATAAAATTCATGATCCGTAAGACTAAATAAAATCCAAACTCATGGGTTCATAAACCTAAAGTAAACCAACATCTCCCTCAAAGAAGTCAACATAAACTGAAACTGAAATAAACACCACTAACTAAACATTAAAGTCTAAAAGAAAGTCTAAATGGACAACAAAAACTAAATCCTCAAATGAAAGCTCATTATCACATATCATATCTTTTTTGCCTCCATTGAACAACACTTAAAAGAAATATCAATCTAAAAAATAATTCACATGGATTAGTCCATGGCTCACAAATAATAATACAAAACACACTAAAATTATGAATCAACATGAATTTTATAAAATTTTTGTTTTTCAAAAACACTTTTTTAAAATATACTTTGCTGAAAACTAAACGTAATCTTTCTAAACAAAACACAAAGTCATTTACTGAATCAAAACTTTCAGATGTAGATGTTTATAGAACATACTTATTTTATACTTAACTTATTCATTTACTTCATACAAACACACATTATCATACACAAGCCTTGGTTTATACTTAAGGTTCAAATACTTGCCTTACTTTTCTTAATTTATATGTTTTCTTCTTCACTTGTATGTTTATGATCATTCTAAACTTTATGAAATCGTTAAAGGATCTTCAAACACTTAGACTTATTCAAGAGTTTCAAACATTCTCACATTCTAATTTCGGCAAAAAATCAGCTTCCACAAATTTACTTCTAGCAAATCTCCCGTAAAGACCACGAGTTGCCACGTTATTGAAAAAAAGACGACATTTTAAACAAAATTAGCCCAATTTTAAAGGATGGGACTTAACTTTGGTTTATGAGAGATAGGACATCACAGACATGATTGAAGAAATATCACTGTCAGTGACTACACGATGCTGAAGAATGCTCGCATTTGGAGATCATTCAATAGTAGAGCCTGCATGACATTGGAGATTACTTAACACTGAGCTTGGTTTCCCTTTCTTGACCTTTGGATTGGGTCAAGCTTAACCCATGATGTAGAAATCACTGTATGTTCTCGGAGCTCAAAATGTCGTTATCATACCACTTCTTGCTGGAACCCACACCATGCTCTTCGACAGACCAGTTTCATCTTATTGACCTTGGTGTTGGGTTGACGACTGGGGAATGAAGAGATTGATCATGTTCAGGTTTAAATTGGATTTCTGTTACAACGTAAAGTGTTTTCCTATTTTTCTTTCCCTAAATTTCTTTATCTTCTTTATTTTTCTATTTATTTGGTTACTTCCAATTGCCTTTCTTCTCATCTAGACCCATTTTCATGGCCATCATGGAGTGAAACTTAGGAAATTAAGGACACGGTTTGATGGTGGAGAAAGGGAGCACTGCCCTGTTAAGGCGGAAGTTGCAGGTTCGAGCCCCGTTAGTCTCGACTTAGGATCCGATGAATCCATCAAATTCTCTCTCCATGAAGCTTGTGAGCTATTGCAGGGGTGGCAATTGCAAAGGTGGCAAAGGTGATGACTGGTTTACTTCACCTACATTTGAAGGGAAATTTTAGAGGTATCTTGTTTGGATTAGCAATAAAGATAACTACACCAAGCCAGAAGAGAGATAAGTAAATGATTGGAATTTGAAGATAGGTGGGGAAAGTAAGAACATGGTGTTTCCTTGGGAGAGGCCGATTAGTGTTTGAAAGAAGAAAACAACATTGAGTTTGGAAGATAAAATTGGAGTAAGAGAGGTGATGGTGGTGGAGTTTGATCAGTGTGATAATTTCTAGCAAAGAAGAGTTGTAGAGAAAAGAGAATACAAAGTTAGTGATGGAGAGAGAGAGAGGTAAGTCTTCCACCAGTAGCAGAGTGACCAGTTTAATTTCAAGCATCCTCCCCTCTTTTAATCACAAGACACAACCCTAGTTTAGGTTGTAACCTAAGATTATAACTAAGATCAAAGTTCTCACTCTTAACCCTTGTTAATTTCCTCAATTTGGGTTTAAAAGAACTAATTCAGTGTTTGTTTTTCTTTCTTTTTTTCCTATATGTCAACTTTTGGTTTTTTCGGGTGTTTTGTTTGAGCAGATCTTTTGCCTTTAATTTCTTTCACACTTAGTATCTCTAAACTTTCACAAACATAACTTATCACTCTTAGCCTATCTTAGGTTCTTATCTTCCACACATATAACCCAGGTTATTGAATTCCAACCACATAGTATATTCACAAGCCCACATACCAACCTGTGGGTAGATTATCACAAACCCACATACCAACTTGTAGGTAGGTTATCACAAGCCTTCATACGAACCTAGAAGACATGTTATCAAAAACACAATGGGTATTCATTCTTTAGACCTCGGGCCTTAACACAATCACATCACATCTTACATATACAATACAAGCTTGTTAGGTAGCTTTTCACATCACATACTTCACATCACTAACATAAGCCCATATATAAACCTGTTGAGCGGGTTCTTCACATCACTTTCATATTGATCACTAAGACCTTCACACTTCAATCCATAAGGATTTTCTCGACAAAACATATGTATATGTCTTTCTTCTAGGCACAACTCACTTTCTTAGGTTTTAACTATGAAACTTCACATTACCCTAACCATCAAGGGCTTTCTACACAATCACATGCATAACACATAACACAACATATCATAGAATTTATTATATTACAATCTATCACATATCTTCACAAAAGTTATCTTTTAAAAATATCTTCTTTTATTTTTAAAATTGATGTTTTCTTTTATAAAAACACATAGTAAAAACATGTTGAAATCACTTTACAAAATAGATAATCTGTTTGGCCCATCTAAGCACATCTAAAAATATTATCTTTCAAAAATCATGAGAAAAAATGAATGATGCTAATGCTTAACAAAAATTCTGTATGGCATGATACATTCTTATCAAAACTTGAAGGAACTAAACATAGATTCTTATAACAATTAATCAAAACATGATCAACATGTAACTTTAAGTACTAACATAAAATTAGGCTTCAAACGTGTAGAAACAATTGATGATTTATACTACTTATATAATATATGACTTATGCAACTCAACACATATAATATATCATAAACCTTTCTAAAATGTTTCTTCTTTGTAAGAACTTATGAGACAAACAATAAAAAATCATTATTGAAAACATATCTTTTTATTCTAAGATCCTAAACAAAATAAGAAAACATGTTGGTATTATGTCATTACTTGTAGAAAATTATAAACTTTCAAAATTAGCTTTCTTATCAAAGAATTTCCAAGATCCTATAGAAAAACAAAAACAAGTATATTTTGCATCATTATTTGCATCTTGTTGTAATGTTCTAACCTCTTATTCTTCCAAAATCCCAAGTTTTTCCTCCAAACCCTAACTTTCTCTCTTGCTCCTTGTCATACCTAATTTTGGCCTAAGGTCCAGAGGTTACTTTCAATGAGCAGCACCAGTTCTCTAGAATAGTCCTTAGGTATCCTCGAAAACCAAAGTGATTGGACAAACTCCTATTTTTAGGTCATTCATGTTATTTTCTAATTTGACGCTCTAAATCCATGATTTTTCTTTAAGATCTTTGTAAGACCCATTTTCTTCATCTTCCTATCATTACGTTTAATCTCATACTTTTCTAAAGAGTTGTCCCAAGTTTGGTCACATCTATATTATGAATTATGATTTTACCCTTCATTAAAGGCGAACCACTGAATTTCATCGTACAAGCATTGGACAGCCAATCAAATGTCATGGATGTGTCTAGAGCATTTCAAAACCCATAAATTGAGTGTTTGATCAACAAATTCCATCGTGGTATGTTTCAGCGAATCTCAACCCTTAATGTAGAATCTTTCAAAATCTAATCAAAAGAAAAATCGGATGATCAATCTGACATCACGGATGTGCTCAAAATGTCCCAAAACCTTAGTATAGAGGGTCCGATTGTCCAAATATGATAAATCAAGTTTTAGTGAATCTTGACATTTAATTTAGAATCTTTTAAATTTTGAGCAAGATTCACATCGGATGGTCAATCAGGCAATGCAGATGGATTCAACATGCCTTAAAACCTTGGGGTAATGAAAACGACGTTCAAAATTCATTCCTAAGCCTTTCATCACATTGCATCAATTTGTGACCGTTTGATTAAATACTTTAAAGCCTCAGATAAAAAATTGGACCCCACCATGATGATTAGTGCCATCGATTTAGTCAGGATACACAATTTCCCAAAATTTTCATATTTAGACAACAAGATTCCGTATAGACATCATATTACAATGCATTGTGACACGTCAAATCAAAATCCTACTTTCCTTAACATGTGTTGCCACTTCCTTAATCCTTCATCATTTTTGGTGTAAGCATAACCCGTCTAACCAAAACCCTGTGATCAAGTACTCCTTTAACCTAACCTAAAACGTGTGTCCAAACACCCCTTAAGCCTAGCCTAAAACCTATACACAAACACCCACTATTTTAGCTTAAGTCCAAACCTATATACAAACATCTTAGGTTGGCAAATCACATACTTGGCATAAGTCCAACACACCTAAATCCACATCACATTACTCTTTTTTGTCCATACCACATGCCCTACATGTGTCAAACATACTTAGACACACTCTCATTCCACTTTTGAATTCTTAATCACTCATCCTTCCATTTTTAATTGACATGTCATTGCCACTTAGGTAAAGATGATATCAATTTTGTCTCACCAACTCTCATTTCCTAATACTACCTAGCCACCTCACTTCAATCCTCTAATCATTCATCTTTTGGTTCAACACACTCCTCGATTCACTCTTCTTTCTTTAGATGAAGGTCCACATGTGTCAAGCACACTTAGAC
>JAOXJP010220012.1:0-11721 GCA_025762735.1 Platanus orientalis | reverse complement strand
AGGGAAGGTTCACTTTTGTAAGCGAGACACAGCAGCTTGCGGGAGATGATGGAAGAGAAGGGTGCGCTAGCACCGGCAGGGTGGGTTGGTGCACCAGCCGGATCAAGGTGCTTGTTAGTGGACAAGTGCCATGCTAATGAAGTGGCCATTAGTGCAGTATCTCAATACTAAAAATGACATTGAAAAGCACACATAAAAACCATTGCTGAATGCAAAAAGGACCATGACAAGGTTGTAAAGACACCTTGGCAGCATAAAAGCAGATCCAAAAGTCGTAGGTGTAAAGAACCTGTCTCCACCATCATTAGGGCCAAAGAGGCAGCCAAGAGATTCTGGTCCGTAATTAGACAGTTCACAAATATATGAAGGCAATCAATCTATTTGGGGCTATAGTTGATAATGGAAAATGTGAAGAATGATATTGCAACAGGTTTAGATCTAAGATTTACTTTTCTAAAATGGGAAGTTACTTCAAACAACAAAGACCTTCAACTAATGCAGGCAGAAACCACCTCGGTGTAGAAGAGAACTCATGAAAACACATGGATGTGATGAGTTGTGATGTGTGAAATCAAGAGTGGAGCTTTTGTTTCCTTTTTTTCTAAACTAAATCAGCGATCAAGTTCACTAAATTAAGTACTCTATCCAACACTTTCTTTCTCCTTCTTTTTTTCCGCTAAAAACCTTAACACTCTCTTTAGTTACTCCAACTTCTCCCATTTCTTTTTTCTAAATAATAATATATGATTGTGCTAAATATTACTATCTATTTTTTTCCCTAAAAACCTTAACAATATCCGATCAGTTACTCCAACTTCCCCAATTTCTTTTTTATAATTAACAACATCTGATTGTGTTAAATATTCCTGACACATTACAATAAACATCATATTAATCATCTCTCTCTCTCTCTCTCTCTCTCTCTCTCTCTCTCTCTCTCTCTCTCTCTCTCATTCACACACACACACACACACACGCGCGCGCGCGCACGCACACACACACAAGTGTTTTACTTTCAGTCTTAAATAGATTGATAAAATTCTCACGTGTTTTGCTTTCAGTTTTAAATAGATTGATAAATTGGTTGAGCTAAAGGCAATAATCATTGTAGGTTTGTAACAGAATGCAATTTTTATTTTATTTTATGGGGAAGTGGAGTATATGCAACCTCTATAGAACCTATATGAATAGCTAACTAAAAGAAAAGGATATATCGTTGCATAAACTCATGTATGTCCATCAATGGAATGATATTTCCTTGAGTTCCATTAATCAAGAACCAATTTGGAGTATCACAGTAGGGACTATAATGAATTCAGGTATTTTATGTTATGAAAGTTTGGCCGGGGCTGGGGCTGTAAATGAGCTGAGCTAGCTCAGCTTGGCTCGGAGTTTGGCTCATCATAAGCTGAGTCTGAGCATCCAATTTAGCTCATTTAGCTAAACGTGCCTGAGCCAAGCTGCACTAAGCTCAACTCGTGTTATATATATATGTGTGTGTGTGTGTGTGTGTTATAAAAATTATAAATAATTTTGTGAGCCTGAGCTGAGCTGGGCAAAGTTTTGCTCGTTGACACTTCTAGCCGGGGCACATATTGTGTTTAATTCCCTGTTAAGCAATCAAAATCAAAAACTTATGCGAATGAACTTTCTAGATTAAATATGAGAGATTTATGTCCCTTAAATCTTGATAGAATTGTTCTCAGATAGTGGGAAGACCAATAGGCTCCCAGATGTAGAGACAAGCGTATCTATTACACACCCTCATATTTTCAATTTACGTGTCAATGAAGAAACTGAAAAATGAAACAAATAGACATATGAAACATCTAAAAAATAAAATAATCTGTTTAACAATACAGAAATGCAGTATCTCAGAGAGTGTAATGCAAAAGCTGTCACATACTACTAATGTTTGACATTTGGAAGATGTAAACTGGCAACCAAGAGAAATGATTTGCTTTTCCTTTTCTTTTTTCTTTTCCTTTCTTCTTTCTCTTCTCATCTTTCCTCTTCTTCATAGATGACAACTCTCCTGTCACAATCTCTACAACTTTTTCTTAATCAGAACTATGGCAGGACAGAGACAAGTGACTCCAATTTAACAGAGTAATTTAGGTTTTTAATGTTGATAAGGGTTTTCTTAATTACAAATTCGGATTTTTCCACCATGATTTAAGGATTTTGCAAAGTAAGTTGTGGTTCTTAAGTTATATTAAGGTTGTCAATTTAGGGCTCTCTCTCTCTCTCTCTCTCTCTATTCCAGCTTATTACAAAATATTCATAGATGAATTTGCATCTGGTTGCTCATATCCCTCCTCATCATAGATGACAACCCTCCTGTCAATCTCTACAACTTTTTCTTAATCGCGGCAATGGCAGGACAGAGACAAGAAAGTGACTCCAATTAATACAGTAATTTAGGTTTTTAATGTTGATAAGGGTTTTCTTGATTACATATTTGGATTTTTCCATCATGATTTAAGGTTTTGTAAACTGAGTTGTGGTTTTTAAGTTATATTAAGGTTGTTAATTTAGGGTATATCTCTCTCTCTCTCTCTCTCTCTCTCTCTCTCTGTATTCCAGCTTATTACAAAATATTCAAGATGAATTTGAATCTGGTTGCTCATATCCTTCCTTGTACAATACTTGATTGTGATACCAAACCAAAGTCACAATGTTTGTGACCCTAGCATAATCCTTAATAGTTGCGGTTTATATAACTATTTCAAAGACCAAAATAATTTCAACATAAAATACAAGATGGAGTTGAGACAATATGGATTCTTGATGCCTGTTGTTACCCCTTCATTATTAAGTTCAACCTCAATAGATTTTTTTTTCTTTAAATGTTCTATCTGTAGTACATAGTTTGAGACTTGGGATGGAGCAATGCATATCGATATTTTTCTTTTCTTTCCTGACATTTAAATCGATCTCTATGTGCAATGAATGTACAAATTACCAGAAACAGAAATTTGAATTATATGTAGTATGTATATAGAATATAACCCTTCTTTCTTTCTTTCTTTCTTTTTTGGTGACTTCAGATCAAGCTGTTTACAGTCACCCATCCCACTTCATGCAACCAAGTCTTGACAACACAACAACAATAGTTCTTTCTACATTGACATGCATGCACCATTTCATTTTTATTATCTTCCTTCTAGTGGACTATGAACTCAGCTTTCCAATTAATGCACTATGTTCTTCAAACATTTGAAAAGCATCAACCAGAAAGAACAGATAAAAGTAAGAAAGTACAAAAGGGACAGCACAAAATAAATTGATAAACGCAGCATTATAAATACTGATTATTCTTTCATTATTTATTTTTTTGAAAATATTTTTTGACCATTACCAAGTCTATGTGCAGATATTGTTCACTTCCCAAATTGGTCTAATGAATTGGAAAAAAAATTCTGAGATTTAGACCAATCAGCATTAGGAAATGATTGGTTATCAATATTTTGTACAGATGTACTTTTTGTATCTTGTTGGAATTTGGGGAATTCTTTTCCCCTCACTTGTACAGTGTTTCTATATAGTGATTCAATTTCTTTTGTTACCAAACACAAAAGTTAATAATATTATCAAGCATTTTAGTAATCAAGATATTTCATCCATAGAGGAAAGAAGATAGGAACCAACCCAATCACCTGTCTACGAAACTATTTGATGTTGACATGATATAGTCATATGTGTAGCTGAAGTTATATAAAGGTATGCAGCTGCCATGCGAACAAACAATAAGAGTATTAGCTAGCTGAACTTATTTCCAAATGCTATCACATATTAATAAATGAAACTATGCAACATATGAATAAAAACCAACTAATACATTTAATGAAAACTAGGACAAGTGGTAACAACACATCACTAAGACCATGAATTTCAGAGTACTAAACCCAAAGTAAAAAGCATTACTTGAGGAAAGTATATTCACGTATAGCATGTTAACAGAGAGCATGCAACATATAGACCAAAATATACATAACAAACTCGACTTGGTTTTGCTAAACCTTCTAATATAATGATCTGATGTAAACAAAATTTATTGAACTGGTTAATGTCAGTAAATACATCAGTGGTTTTTAACTTCTACTGTTTTTGCAAACATCCACTCTTATTTTAACACAATAGTAGCATATATTAGGTAGGACAAATACAACTAAAGAAAGTCAGATATTAGAATATAGTTGCATGCCAGAAGGGAATCCAGCAGTTCCAGAAAAGAGTTAGTTGATAGATCTACACCATTCTATAGACTTTAGAACAAGGTTTAATTTTATGTTCCTCCATTTAAAGTATATAAAAAATTTGATTACAGTTTTCAGATAGAATCTGTCATGCCCCTAACCCGGACCTCTAATTAGTGTGATCCCGGATTCGAAGTGTGATGGTCAAATTCTTTCCTTTACTTCATTTTCATTTATAAACTGTATACCCTCTTGCTGAGCTCTTCAAGTTTACCCAAATTGACACCATGTTAAAGATTGAGACTTGGAGGTTGAGACGCCAAATAAGCCGCCCGGGTGGAAGAGAAGGATATGGATTGGGCATAAGGCCCGTTGATCATTCTTGTTCCATTTTATATTTTAGACATTAGACTTGGGATGTGTATATATGTTTTTATTTTGAGTTGTTGTACCCCCTAGTGGATAGGGCTTGATACTAGATTGTTGGCTCGTAGGAAGCCCTTACTTTTGATATTAGAGATGTGAATCCTTGGTTAGTTTAGATATGATTGTGATTATTCCTGCTGTATTATGGGATTATTAATCAATAGGTTCATTCCACTGCACTTTGGTAAGGTAAATGGTAAATGACTATGTAATCCGCTGCTATTTGTAATCTGTTTTTTTTTTTGAACCCTAGACGACACACATTTCTGTATTCCGCTGCATTATGTGATTTGGTTTAGTGGATTTAAATGATCAAAAAGAAATGAACGAAATTTATGTGGGAAGTATAAAATAGGACATGGCCACACTCCGAAAATGGGATCTCCCCACTATGATAGGGGTTCGGGGTGTGTCATCCAGTGTTACGGATCTTGATTTGGGTCATGCACATGAGGCCTTGGATCCCAGTTGTGATAATCCAAATCCACTCACATTAATATTTAGTCAATTACCCCCAAAAAAATTAATAATTAGTCAATTTTCACAATTTTCACAAATTTCCCTAAACCCTTGCTTAGTTTTCATTATCTCAGTCCAATCATCCATAAGGAGGTAGATATTGAAAAGGATGTTGCTCCTAGAATATCTGAAATACAACTGAAGCCACTTATGTCGGATGCATATTCAAACAACGATGCCCTCCCATTGATAAATGGACAGTGGAGAAAGACTAACAACAAAAGTTTTTCTTGCCTCCATTAACGTAGTGTCTATTTCTTGACCAACAACAAATAGGTGCATATATAAAAAGGATCATACAGGTACAGCAAAAAGGCCAATAGAAGAGAATCCACACCAAAATATGTGCAAAATATGGTCTTTGACAGTCATTATTGAAATCAGTCTCACCTGTCTGATAAAAACACAAATCGCTCATTAAATAGATCCATGAGTGCAGATTTTAGCAAAATACGCTCTGCTTGTATCATGCTTGCTTCTCCCCATTCAACCTGGAATAGAAGCATTAGTTAACAAAAAACAATCAAGTTGATAAAAAAGATCCGTGAGGAAGAAAATTAATTTTGATCCAAACTGCTTATAAATAAATTATGTCATCATCACACATGCCACTTGACTAAGATCATAACAAAATGAGCTACTCCAAGTACCTATTAACACCCAAACCAAAGCTTAACTTGTATTCAGCTTGAAGTCAAACAAGTTGTGGGTGATCCAATGAATATACTAGGGTGACCCATACATGCATAACCTACCACAAATCTGTGACGGGCAAGCAAGTTTGTAATGTCTGACAAAGCAATACTATAAGACATGGTCCGGAACTTCTACTCAACTTGAACCTTTTAATTTCCTTGAATCATGTTTTGGATGCTCGTTGATGTCTTACCATGCCTAGAAAAAAGAATTTATTTGTTACATTTTATGGTGTGAAACATTCTTTGTTCAAAGCAATTATTCCAGTCAATAACAATAGATGTTGCAATATAGATATAGACAGCTCTTTAATGATTTGGAACATGGAAAAGCATACTAAAATGACTTAGACCTCATGGTTGATACCGCTACCTCTTGTCCCTTATCTATTTATCTTTTCTATTTCAAGTACCTTGACCTCTATTTTTCTGGATTATAACCAATGATACCCATACTAATTAGGTGGCTACTTATGCCCGTATGTACTACCCGGGCACTCATACTAGAACGGGAGCATACCATGTCAAGAAGAAGAAGTTGGAAGAACATGGATAGTCTTCCATAGAGTGTCCAATAATGTAGAGTTAATTTTATGCTTTTAAGAAATTTATGTTTTAAGGGGGGTTTTGCAATTATTTTAAGTCATAGAGGGTTGGGTGTAATAAGGCTAGTTTGTCAATGGGTAAAACAAGTTTTTACTTTTAAGGGTATTTTGTCTTTTTATAGGGGCTACCACCTCAGTCAATGGGACCCACAATATGAGCTGCAATATATTTCCAATATTCTTTAAGATTTTTGAGAATATTTGAGAGATATTTTGGAGACCCACAATGCCAATTCAATAGTGCAATATTTTCCAAGATTGTAGGGAATATTTTGGGAGATTGTTTAAGATCTTATGGGGCCCAATAACTTGGCCAACAAACCAAATATTGTGGCAACCAAGATTCATTTTTTCTCTCTTTAGGGATCTTATTATTTTAAGAAGTTTTTTATTATTTGAAAAGTTTATTTTGTTAGAAGATTTAGAATCTAATATTATTTTATTTTATTCTCCATATAATGTCTATTTCAAGGCCACATTAGATGAATGAAAATCAGTGAAGATGAATATTTGAAAAGAAGACACGAGTGTTGAAGTAGGTGTGGTATCTCCAGTTTTTTCTCTCAACCCTTCACATGAGGTGAGCATTCTACCTTATTTCTCTCTCTTTTTCTCTATTCTTACTCCTTTTGTTTTCTTAATTTCTCTTTTGTTTTTCTTTGCATATTCAATCAATCTTAAATTGATTCTTTTAATTTTTGTCTTGTTTATTTGAAAGATTTAGTTTCTTGAATTATTTCTTTAAAATTTTAGCAATCTTTATCAATTTAAGATTCAATCTTTAGGCTTTTGTTCTTATTTAATTAGTGTAGGAATCTTTTCCTTTTAGATCTTACATCAAATTGGTATCAAAGCTATGTTTTTCCATTAATTTTTATTAGTTGAGATCCTTTCCACAAAAGTCTAATCTCAATTTCTTCCTTTTCAATCAGTATACATTCCAAATATTTTAGGGTTCTTTCAAAATGTGCCTACATTAATTTGGGGCCTATTTCTGGGCTTCTAAATAATTTTAGGGTTTACCCTAAAATTATTGACCAGTCCCAAAATCCTTTTTATCAATTTTAGGGATCTTTCAAGACCTTAAAATTTTTGGATTTTCTCCAAAAGGTCTCTGTGTGAATAAGGACCTCATCTGATTCTTGTCTTAATACCCTAAAATCTTTTTTGGGTACCTTCCATTATTTTAGAGCTACCCTAAATCCTTTTCGGGTCTTCCTAAAAGGGTTTACATAACCCTAAACTCTTTGTGCAAGCCCTAAAATCTTGGTTAGGGTCTCTAAAATCATTATGGTCTACATTGTCTACCATTGTGGCTGCGCATACAAAAGAAATTCAAGAATTTAACCACACCATGAAAGACATTCAAAGTGATGTGAAGGGTATGCAGGCACAGATAGCAGAAATGCAAAAGACTCTAAGTATGATTGTCACCCGATTGCCTCTACTGGAATCTTCTAATGTAACTCATTAACCACCTATCCAAGATAAGGAAGATTCTCATTTAGTTCTCCCTCGGTCCCTCCTCTACAGCAATCCCATGGCGTACAAGTTGTAGAAACATCACAACAGTTTTAGCATGAAAAAAATCCACCTAAGGAAGATTCTTCAAAAGAGAAATCAAGTCCGGAAGAATTTGATCCCCAAGATGAACCACCAATTGACGGTAAGATTGAAGACAAAGTTGAGGATAAGGAGGAACATATGAAAGATGTCAAGTTGTGGTCTAAGGGATCAAGCTTGCTTCAAAAAGAACCTATGTTGCATTTCTTTATAATGAATTCAAGGTTGTTGCCCCTACAAATTGAAGACCCTCAATTTGAAGTATAAATCCTTGGATTTGAGCCTTCCACCATACTAAGTTCATGATCGAACTTTTTCAAACTTGGGGAATATGATGTAGCAGCATACTATGTCAAGAAAAAGAAGTTGGAAGACCATCACCATGGATGGTCTTCCTTTAAGTGTCCAATAGTGTAGAGTTAATTTTATATTTTTAAGAATTTTATGTTCTAAGGGGTTCTTTACAATTATTTTAAGTCTTAGGGGTTGAATGTAATAAGACATGTTTATCAAGGAGAATAATAGAATTTATTTTTAAGAGTATTTTTATCTTTTTATGGGTTGTCACCTCAGTTAATGGGACAAAAAATATGAGCTGGAAGATATCTTCAATATTCTCTAAGATTTTGAAGAATATTTGAGAGATATTTAGGGAACCCACAATGCCAATTCAGCAGTCCAATATTCCTCAAGATTGTGAAGAATATTTACAGATATTTTCTCTAAAATTGTGGAGAATATTTTGGGAGATTGTTTAAAAGCTTGCGAGGCCCAATAATTTAGCCAACAATCCAAATATTGTGGTAACCAAGATTCTTTTTTTTCTTCTTTAGGAATCTTATTATTTTAAGAAGTACGAAAATAGCCTCTCCAGAAATTAGGGTAATGCTGCGTATATCTTGCCCTCCCCAGACCCTGCATTAGCGAGAACCTTGTGCACTGGGTCGCTCATTATTTTAAGAAGCCTTTTATTATTTGAAAAGTTTATTTTGTTTTAGAAAATTTAGGATATATGATTTTATTTTATTTTATTCTCCATATAATGCCTATTTAAAGGCCACATTAGATCAATGAAAATCAGTTAAAGATGAATATTTAAAAAGAAGACATGTGTGTGTTGAAGTAGGTGTGTTATTCCAAGTTTTTTCTCTTAACCCCTTATGTGAGGTGAGCATGCTATCATCTTTTTCTTTCTTTTTCCCTCTTATTTCTCCTTCTTTTTTCTTAATTTTTCTTTTGTTTTCTTTAATTTCTTACTTCTCTTTGCATATTCAATCATTCTTGAATTGATTCTTTTAATTTTTGCCTAATTTCTTTGAAATATTTAGTTTCTTGAATTATTTCTTTAAAATTTCAGTAATCTTTATTAATTCAAGATTCAATCTTTAGGATTTTGTTCTTATTTAATTAGTGTAGGAATCATTTCCCTTTGGATCCTACATCACATACCCTTGATTAGCTTTAACGTAAGCTACTATTGATCCATATATAGTTAGAGTGTCACATCCCTCACAACATAAGATTGAAAAATCCAAACCTTCCTCTTCAGAGTGGAAATGAAAATGGCCAAAACATATAAAGATTAGCATAGTCACTTATAAAACCATTTATCCAGATAGAGAATAGTCTAAGATCGATTCATAGATAAGAAGACAGGAAGCTCAATGCGAGGAAAATTAGATTGAGTTGGCATCCACTCCTAGATGAGCCAAAACGAAAAATCAGTGACCAAACTTTTATTAAAGACAATTGAGTGGTGGTTCCTCTCTTTCTTCTTTCACCTCGAACAAACAATTGATCTCACCATCAGCTTAAGTAAGAGTTCTGAATCAAAAAAGTAGACTTAACTTACTCACCATGTTGGCAAAATGCTTCGAAAGAAGAACATCTTGCCAAGGCCCCACTTACCCCCTTTCTTGGTTAGCCCATTCCAAAGAATTGATTCAACCACTTTACATACATAAAGGCAAGCATTAGTTATGATCTCAAACGTTGCATAGAGGTATGACACTTGGTTATAAGTTGTGGATTGATGCAACATGCATGTAGGATAGTGAGTGTGTGCTCAAGACATAGAAGTAAAATTGATAAAGTAAATAAGAAAAATAAGCAAGATTCCTACTCGTCAGCTAACATGTTAATTTAGACAATTCTTTAAATTAGGTTCATACACAATCAAGAAATTAGGGATTACAAAATTAGTAAACAATCAAAGATCTAAGTGTAATGTTCTATTATTTTGGGGAAAGAAAAATTAAGCTTAGGCTTAGGCCAAAATATTATAATTGAAATTTTTCCAAAGTGCCAAACTTAGGCCAAGATTAAATAAAACAGTCTAGATTACCCTAGAGAATGTATGAATAAATAAAAATGAATCCAAATACGTATTTTGTCAATCATAATATTTTAGGGAATGTAATTTAAGCAAAGAAAAGGAAAACCCTAGTTCAGGCCTTATGTCAAATATGTCAAAAGTCCCTAAAATTTTAGGTTTTGAAAAGAAAGCCAAAACAGGAGAAAAAATATTTGAATCTAATGAAAAATGTCTCTTTGATGATGTTGTGATTGACAATAATCGATTTTTAGACTCAGGAATCAAACTTGGACCTTTCTCAAAATTTTGAAACTTTCTCTCTCCTCCAGAACAAGTGCTACCAGTCCCAAAGATAAAATAATTTTTTTTATATATATATTTTTTAAAGTGGGACCCAATATCTAGGATCACTTAGGGGTTTGCTAGGCCTAGGTAGTGGCAGCTCGAACCAAGCCCCTGTTTCTAGGATTTGATAAGCAATCTCATCAGGGCCCTTTTTTTATCAGATTCATGCATAAGAGGAATTCCCAGCCTTGGAACTCTTTTCATTCAAGTTGTTGTGGATGGAGGCAGGTATAGGTGTGGTCGCCCAAGGGTTTAAGAACTCCTAAGGAGATCAAACCCCTCAAAATC
This sequence comes from Platanus orientalis, assembly GCA_025762735.1. Classification (NCBI taxonomy): domain Eukaryota; kingdom Viridiplantae; phylum Streptophyta; class Magnoliopsida; order Proteales; family Platanaceae; genus Platanus; species Platanus orientalis. The sequence goes on along the minus strand of JAOXJP010220012.1, from coordinate 767 downwards.
CTAATCAAATGAAGCTCCTAGAAGATCTCCTAAAGTTACTCTGAAATCTCTTGCTTCACGAGTGGTGTAAGAACTCTAACTAGGGGATAAGGTAGAGGAGATATTTTAGGGATGTGATGATGGTGGTTGGATCGCCCAGGGATGTGTAACTTCCTGGAGGAATCCAAATATTCAAAGACCTGATTATAAGGAAGAGGCACTCGATCTTCCAAAGAGGGATTTTTCCTTTGTTTCACGCCTGGGCCTCTTTCCAGCAATTATAAGTATTTAAAAATTTCAAACTTCAACTGTTGAAGGCCTTAGGCAGGATCGCCCTGGGGTGTACAACACCTAAGAAGGTTGGCTTCGAACAAAGCTAGCGCCATGAGGGAGAGATACTCAATCTCGTTGGAACACCTATCAATCCTTTTTCACGCCTAGTAGTAGATTCCAATAGCTAAAATTCTAATTGATTGAAGATTTTGATCTAACTCTCTATGCAACAAGGATAGCCTAAGACTTCCTGAGACACCCACAAAATATTGCTTACAAAAATTCCTTACACAAGGTAGAAGCAAGGGATTTCGTGAGATCACTATGAGTTTGATTTTCACGCCTAATGCAGAAATAGAATATGAAACCTGATTTCAGAACTGTCCACCAATACTTATTCTTTCTTCTGAGAGTATCACTTGGATGAGGGAGGCCTTATGAGTATGTCAATTGTTTCAAAGCTCTAAAGAGTTCTGGTTAGGCTTCTTCTCACACAAATACATCACTTTTGTAGC
>JAOXJP010220001.1:0-11721 GCA_025762735.1 Platanus orientalis | reverse complement strand
CCCCAGTTAAGAGAAGGTGGTTGGGGTCGACAACAACCAGTTAAAATAATGGAAGGAACAAGGCAGTAGGATTGACCAATCAGGGTCTGGTCTGGCCCAATCTAAGAAGGCCCGGCCCAATATTTGGCTTAATGAGGTCCCATGCCTGAGTTAAAGCCCAATCTTAAGTTTTGCCGGTTTTGGGTTTACCTTGGTCCAGTCCAAATTCCGATGTACAACGTACATAATGGGTCTTGAGCCAACTTTGGCACATAATCAAGTTGGGCCATGCTCAGAACTTGAATTCTGAGTTTTCTGGGCAGCAACAAACAAAATCGGGCCCTGCATTGGTCTACTATGAGCAAACCTGGACCCGGCCCATGCACACCTCTAATTCCCCGAGTTAATCTTGGCCAACCCGGCCTCGGCATGGCAATTTGGCCGGTCTGGTATTTTCATTTAATACACCAACCAAACAGGACGAAGATGTTTATTTACTACAGCCAAACCAACACCCATAAAAACAAACCCAAACAGGCTAGCTTTAAACCACTTTTTAATAACAAATTTAATATATTTTTTTAGTAAAAATCATCATCATTACTATTACTGTTATTTCCATCGAGAAATCATTTAAGAGTTGCTAAAGAGGGGAAAAGAACAAAAAATGGGGTAACACTCAGAAATCCTATATCCGGAGTAACAAGAGAAGCGTGGTCAAAATTGCCCCAAACAACCACCGCAGTTGAAACGGTCTATTCTGTAAGGAAGCAGAAGCACCGTCAGTCTCCTGAGACACTGCTCCAGGTGTTGGGCTGGCAGTCCCCGCTGGAACATCACACGTTCCAAAAGTTGCGTTTGCCTGCCCATGACAACAAATTAGTAGTCAAATTTAGTGGTTAGATTGGTAGTTGAGACGCAGTCATAAACAAACCATAATAAATCCCCACTTGGTTTCACATGTTCACAGTCTTTTTTTGTTTTTGTTTTGATAACACACATGTTCCCACCACTCTAATAAATAATATCTCGGAGTCCTAAGGGCAATGGGGGCTCATAAAGGTTGAACGACCATATTGTCAACCCTAAGCCATCACCTTGTATTTGATAAAGAACAGGCCATAATGTCCTCAATTGTTTTGGTAAATTTCCATGATTTAAAGTATAGCATAATTATAAGATTGATTTAAGCTTTTGTACAGATTCAGATGCTGTTTTAATCGCAATTAGTGCTCGGTTTTTACCACTGTTATAGGCTGTTGAAAAATATTAAGTATATTAACTCGTACCTTTCCTACAACCTTAGGGTTTTAGAAGAGGGTTAATTGCTTTATGTAACACAATATCAGAACAGGTTTTAGGTTGAGTTTAAATTTTCCCATAGATGTAATTATTCTCTCAAGCTCTCTGTGCACATGTATGCACATTCTGTGGACTCGAACTTAGTTCTCCTACGTACTTGTCTAGGAGTATCCCTCCGGAGGGGGTGAGTATTGAAATATATTTAATATATTAACTCTAACCTCTCCAACAATCTTTGGGTTTTGGGAGAGATGGTTAATTGCCTTATTTAAGATGTTTTATAGCAGGTTTTAGGTCTCAAATTCAAATCTCCCCATGGATATAATTATTCTCCCGAGCTCTCTGTGGGCTATCTGTGCACATGCATGCATGTTCTATATACTATCTAGCTCCCCAGTTTTCATAGTCCAAGAGTGTCCCTTTTTAGGGGGAGTGTTAAAAAAATATTAACTCTTAACTCATAGTGGTTAAATTGTAGTGGATTATTATTGAGTCATCACATTTGCAGTAGTAAAGGTAGCTGACCTTGCAATAGGCGATGTTGTCACACCCACAAGTTAGATGACCGTTTGCTACATCTACAGCTTTTGGGGCTCCTCCTCCATCGCTCCTCTGCAACATCACAACATATAGATAAGCATTCCTTAATTGTGTTTTAGTTCTCTATTGATTTACTTTCATTGGCTAGAAAGATGAAATTGGAAAGCAAAATTATGTCTTGAAGTAAATCATTACCTCATAAAAATCAACAGCTATGAAGTTTGGCCATCGTTTACCGGCAGCTTCATAACAAGTGTTCAACATACTAATAAGTGGAGCTGAATTATCTTTACAAGCTTCTGCTACAATGGGGTTGTCAGGGAAGTAGTTCTGCAGGACGAGTGATCTCGTTTTTGTGTTCATGGGAGATGATTCTGCACGGTTTGGACAGGAACCCGCTTTCATCCCACCATCTCCATCTATAAATTCATCCCACAATCATTCAAAATAGAGTCTTTGCCTCTGGTTTTGTTATTTACTTTAACCATAGCTAAATTTTTTTTTAAAAGGGAGGTGGAGAGAGGAGGATTAGAACTCACATTGATTCTCCACAACGTAGTTCCACTCATACGCAATCCCCTCAGATGCTTCCTTCGCTGATTTAGATGTGAAGACCACCAAACGCTGATTCTGCTGGACCATATCATCGACTGTTGGCCAATCTTCACCATTTTTAGGCATCCTAGACACTGGAAACCAGAATTTACTAAGGCCGGAAGCATTGAAGACCTTAGTCAGGCCTTGAGGGGATGTGACATAGTCTTCAATTATGATTGTGATAATCTCCGAAGGGTTTGCATCAAGAAACACTTGAATCTCTTTCAACACGTTAATGGCAGGTTGCTGGTTGATTAGATTTAGGAGGAATCAGTTGCAAATAAGAATGATAAAACAGGGAAATTCACCCTCACGACGTACAAACAGGAATTCAATTCCACATAAACACTTACAAATGCTGTGACGTTGTAGCAAGTGCCACCGAAGGAGTGACACAGCCAGATGTCATTGTTGAAGTCATACATGTCAAGCATCAACCCTCTAACACCATTCTGCAATAGAACCCACATTGCTTACCCTCAAAAGAAAAGGAATAAGACACAATTGAGATAGCTAAATTACTCAATTTGTTTCCAAGATAAAAAGAAAATCTTCCCACAAAAACAAAATAAAACTCCCCATCCTTTAACCATTTACCCCCTACCAAAAAAAAAAAAAAATCCTACTAATTAAAGCTATTTCAGCTAGTTTCGATGAAATAAAGATAAGAGTGAAATGGCCGAAAATGAGTTGAAATAGTAACATGAAAATTTATGCAGATCATCGCTACCCATAACTATAATAACTGTCCCACTGATCAGGCCTATCCTATTAATTGGTTAATGATTATTAATTGCGGTAGAGGTGTCTGATATAGGAGTGGGCATGGGCCCAGCCAGCCTGAGCCTGGCCTTAGCTCAGCCAAAAAATTGGTCCGAAAAGCTTGGCCTGGCCCAAGGCCCGAACTTTTATTTATGGTCGGGTTTGGGCTTACCTCCACCCGACCCGAGGCCCAAACTTTTACATGTATAATATATATGTATTATATATAATATATTAAGTATTTTAAAATTATCAATATTATATAGTTTACTTGATAAAATTGGATTTTTTTACAATAGATATTGGGTTCAAGTCCTAATAAAATCAATGATTTTTACAATAAACAATTATTAGAATTTAAATGTATAGTTTTCTATGCTTTTTAAAACTAGTAAAATTTTGTAGTTCAATTAATTAAAGCATTAGTTAATACATAATAAGTTTGGAGTTCAAACCTGCGTCTGAACATTTATTTTTTTTGAAATTCATGGGCTAGTTCAAAGCCTAGCCCAAGGCCCAATCAATTAATTAAGATTGGGCCTATGCCTAAGTTTATTAAAAAATTACAGGCCCAAGCCCGAACCACCCTAGTCTGATATAGGCACTCTTTTTATGTGGGCCATATCCACTATGGCCCTTCCGGAAGCTACAACATCAAGACCCACCAACCGAAATTTGAATACACTAAAAATGATGTGAGAACGAATCTTGTGAGAACTGTGAAAACGGCATCAAGGTGTGGACACATCAGCGCCGAAATAAATGAGAGAGATATACAAGCAAGAACCACTCCGAACCACTCCTGAGGTTTTTCTTTATTTATTTTTACATCATTGTAAGCGTCAACAATCGGATAGGAAATCAGACTATCCAAGGGATACTTAAGTAAATTCGCATGGATACAGATGCAGCCGGATTATAATCTTATCCACAATCATTTTAGGTCATTTCCCTACAAGAAAACATTCTTTCTATTTTCTTTTGGTTCTACAATCCATGTAACCAAAGGTTCAAATAATTTCGGTAGGTAAGAAAAGATTTGATGTTTAAACTGTTTTTTTTCTTTTGTTTTTGAAATGAAAGATTATAGAGCGTAAAGTAGAAGCAAAGTACATGCACTGTCTCCAAATGGCAACGATGCATTAAATCATTATTAGGGTAGATGAGCTTTCATCATTCAATTTTTAAAAAGACAAAACTACCCCTTCCATTTAGTTCTAGTTACCACATAATCTGTTTCCAATTCACAAAGTAATTATTATAAAAAAACAAAAAACAAAAAACAAAAAAAGTCATCAGAAATAAATGAATAACTCGTCAAAGACTCAAAATTACGCGTGTAAAGAAAGAACAAGCGATTCAACTAAACACGCTCCGCGTTAGAATTGGACCTCTCGTTTTACCCTCTCATCGGCTCTTTTTCCAAGAATTAAAAGATGTACAGTTTGGTCTTTTCAATAAATAGTGATGGTTCGCCCATTCACACAGAGTTCACAGAAACAACCAAATTCAAAGCATAACCGGCTAACCGCCTTAAAGGACCAACTTTTCCGGCGCAGTTCCGGCGAGGAAGAGAGAGAGAGAGAGAGAGAAATCTTACATTGAGCTGATTGGTTATGGAATCTTCCTGGTTTGTAGGAGCGAGACCACCGGAATTCCCTCCCAGACGAGCAAATGCGTTGTGCGTCGTTAACCATGAGTACTGATTGAACGCTAGCCCTTTAACCTAAGCGTATGCACCATGTTACAATGAAGAAACACAAAAATTCAATAAAAAAAATCAATCCAAAATAAATGAAAGAAATCGAAATCGAAATCGAATAATGGAATACCTTTGATGTGGGATTCACCGGCTGGACCCGTATGCATCTCCGCCCAACGTTTCCGTTTGCAGGACAAGCCTCGCAATGTAACCCAGAGTCACAGTTTCCGTCGGAAACACAGGTTTCTCCGACCTGATAATACAGAAAATTATATTTTCTAGGTGGGGTGCTCTCTCTATAAGTGATTACGACGGGAAAAAAAGGAAAAGAAAGAGAAGGAAAACCTTAAGAGCAGAAGAACAGACGAAAAGATGGGCGGTGAAGAACAGAGTTGCCATGGTGAGATTTCGAATGAAGTTGGTTCCCTGCAACACAAATAAAGAGTTGTTGAATTGCAAAGTATAGAACGAAAGATACGCGAAATGGAGAGTTGTAATTAACAAACCTTCATCTCTTCCTCTCTCGTATATTTCCCAGCCAGGTTATTTTTTCCCTTCTGGGTGTCACTCACGATTTTTGGTGTTCCGGCTTCTTTCAAGTCTCAAGGAGAAGAGAAGGAATGGAGATGAATTTGGGCATTTAGTTGAGCAGATAAAAACTCTCACGTTTTGGGATTCGATGACTGGTTCTTCTTCTTATTATTATTATTATTTTTTTTGTTAAAATCGATGACAAGTTCCGGGCTTTGATTAGTTCTTTCTTCTTCTTTTTTTTGTTTGGTACGAATTTCTTAATTTTTCATCTAGAAGGGTTTTGAGTTTTGTCTAGAAAACATACAGGAAAGGATCCTCTACACCCAAAACAGTATGTTCCTCCGTAAACCCCATTTTTATGGATATCTATTTTTTTTCATTTGGAATTTGTTTTTACAGTTTTAACCTTACACACCTCACCTTTGTGCGTGGTACATAGAGGGACACACAAATTGGATGTAGCAGATCCTCTCCAAAACATATATTTTTGGAACGGGGTTGGTCCAGGAAATTCTCCCGTTAGCTACAAACAAAAGTTATCTACCATTGGTTCAAGGTGGGTGTGCCGGTTGGTTTTGGATTATATAACTAAAGCTTGTACCTAATTCTCTGTTTAACAGGCTCTTGATTTAAATAAAATAAAAGCGGTTATTTTGATTTCTTTAATCAGGTGACTCGACTTAAAATCCTTTTTTTTAATAAATAAAATAATTTTTTTTTGGAGGCTTGGAGCTTTCTTCCTGTAACCTCAATTGTCAAAATTTTATTTCTTCAAATCAGACATCCCAAAATATAAACTATCATAAAATTGAAATTTATTACATAAGAGTAGGATGAAGCAAATATATGAGCCCTTTTAAACTGCCCAATGGAGGATTCTTGAATCACCTATATCTCTTTGTTATATTCATATCTTCTTGTTCATGTTTATGGTGTTTCGCGGGTGCTTCACATACAGAAAGGGATGGGATCCATACACATTTTGAAAAGTCCTTGTAAAAAGAAAGTGAATGGATTCCACCTCCTTTGTGTCAGTGGAGCATGGCATGAACCAAAGGAGACAACTCACTCTTTGTTAGGTGTTGAGCCGTATCCTCTAATCCACAACTTTGGTGTTCCACTAGTATTCCAAGACATAGAAGAGGTGGGGCCATACAGTTTTTTGAAAAGTCTCATTGCAAAAAAAATGTATGAGCCCCACCTCCTTTGTGTCTTGGGGTACCAGTGGAGCACCATTGTGGATCGGAGGATACGGTTCCATTCATATATACGTGTATGTGTGTCAGTGTGTTCAAGGGTGATCATAAACCCTATCATCCCTACCAAAGCCCCTGTGCTGGGGGAGCTGAGGCATCATCATTCCATTGGGAAGGCCAGGTGTCGAAACCCTTCATGTGCAGTACAGAGATGTTGCCTGTTTAACACACAGTGTGGGTCCCATCATGACAGCAGTCAATGCCGAATCTCCCCATCCCCACCAAATAAAAGTCATCCCTCCTTTTCTTTCTTTCTTCCATTTGTTTTTTGGAAGACCATATTGAATGAACATAATCTGATAATCTATGGGTTATTCCTTAATATTGTTTCACAATCAAATTTCCCGAAAACAAATGGTGGATTGTATCCTCTCCTCTTATCTAACACTCCTCTCCACACCCTGTCACGGGCAATCACTTGTTGGCGCTGATGTGCCTGCCACCTGACAGGGAGCGGAGAGGAGTCGTTAGTTAATAGTTAAAAGGAGCGGATACATCCACCCTCCCAAAAACAAGGGAAGGGGGGGGGGGAGTTTAAGATGACAGCCGACTGGATAATGGGCTTAGTGTGGTATGTTTCAATAAAATAACACATTTCACATTCTTTGTTTCTTACACTGTTTTTTGGCCGACTTGCACTTCGTTATTATGTTTTGTTCCTTCTATATTTTTTACTTGGGGAATATGAGAGCTCACTTGCATCCGCTTGTGTGACACATGGAAACTGGAACATGGTGCTAAGCAGCAAAGGCTTGGGAATGGATTCCCTTTTAATAACATTAGTCAAATATGTGGGGTGATCAGATCCTCTGCAACACAACTCAAAACGATTAACTTAAATGACCCAATTGTAAGAGTCGGGATCCACTGTAGCCTAAATCCGTAGGTATCACCATGGCTGATGTGTGATATTTACAGCTTACAGGGTTAGAAGTGTCAAAACAAGCACTCAAATCAAGCCCTATGGATTTGGTAGGACAACTTAAAGAGTGCCTAAAGTAGAATGATGTTAGGGAGCTGACACATCAGTGCCAAAAGTGAAAAGCATCCCCCAAAAAGTGTAATCCACTTTTTTGGTGCTGACACATCAGCTCTTAATGTCATTCTTACTTTAAGTTGTCATACCAAATCCCACTCGCAAATCAAGTGATGTTTTGATACTTCTAGCTCTCGTAGGAGTTAAATGTCAACCCATGGTGATGGTCACTAGCTTCCACTAAAGAGGATCCCAACTGCAATCCTGGGAAGAAAAATAGTCCTGAGGTTGTTATGGTAAATACTAGGGTGGATTGCATCCACTCCTCTTATCTAACGCTACTCTCCGCACCCTGTAAGGGGGCGGGCACATCAGCACCGACAAGTGATATGCACCCCCCCTCTAAAAAAAGAAGTGAAAATCACTTGTCGGAGCTGATGTGCCAGCCACCTGACAGGGGATAGAGAGGAGCGTTAGTTAAGAGAAACGGATACAATCCACCCTCGGTGAATACATACCATAGGGATAATTCCTAAAATAGCGAAAGGAACCTTTGCGGTGCATATGGATAGCATTATGGACCCAATCATGCGAGGCAAAATTATCTCTCGTCCTTCAAAATAGGTTTTTTTAGGCCCTATGGCTAAGGACTTTACCATAATATTAACCGTGATGCATAACAATGCAAAATTCTTAAAATTAAACTAAGATGAATTTGAATAAACGATTGAAATACTTACAAACTGTGCGATCATCCAACTTGAGTTTTGTGAAGCTTGAATACAAGACACTATTGTTTACATGTCAATGGAAACTTCAAAACAAGTTACAATTAGGTTTCAGAGGAAGTTTGCTAAAGTGATTATAAGATAAATCCCATTCACGGTGAATATGATTTGGGTTGATTATGTTGATGAAGAGCTCTCATTTTTGTTTATGTTTATACTGTCTGTATTTTTATAGATACAGAGGGGCAATTTTTTTTAGTTATCTTTTAAATCAGTACTTCATATTCTGTTGTCACTTGTTCTACGTTCTGTAACCTTCATTCAATTATATAAACCTCCTTCAAATGTCTTGCAACCTTGAAAATGGGTAGTTAGATAACTACCTTTAGTTGCTGGTCTAGGTATTCTCCCATGTGTCCATGTTTTAGAACTATTTATAATGGAATTTCCTTTAGCCATATGTAACGATCCTCTTAAGTTAAATTTTAGCATCAACAAAGTGTTTTGAGATATGCACCTTTAACAATCTAATCCAGATCCTCTCCTACTCACAAGTATTCTTGTGACTAGGAAAACGGACACATGCCCCAAAAAAACTGAATTACCCTAAAGGCTACAATACTCTCAGATTGACACATGATGTATTTTTGAATTGATGCCTTTCTTTGAACACCTACTTTTTCGACTGGGCACATATTCGAACTCTTTAAACTTGGTATTTAGTGTGAATCTGGGAAACTCATTTATATGGCTAACAAAAGTGATTACTATAAAATAAAAATGATAGATTCTCAATCACTTGAGTGGAGACTCTAGGTCAACATATGGACGTATGATGGTCATACACAACTACAATTTACAAGTAACTCATAATTTTTGAGAGCAAATGTTTTGGTGCCCCTTTAATGAATGCCTAAGGTCTGCCCATATGAAGGGGCGGACACATTGCACTGAAAAAAGTGATTTACATTTTTTTTTTGGGGGGGAGGGGGTATTTTCACTTTTCAGCACCATGTGTCCGCCCCTACATATGGCAGACTTAGGCATTCGTTAAGGGGGTGAGGGCAAACAAATGGGTGTATATTACTAAAAAAAACAAACAACAAACAAAGAAAGGGGTGTATAGGGTTAAAATCATTAAAAAAAAATGTTCAGGAAAAAGTAAATACCTAAAAGGACGCCAAATTCAAAAAAGAGCAAATGTTTTGTCTATGATTTCGTATGTCCTACCATTTCCTCTACTACCAAATGCTTGACACGTGATGATTTTTTGAATTTGAACGCCTTTTTGTGGTTTTAACCCTGTACAGCCCATTTTTATGGGTACCTGTTTTTTCATTTGAGAACTTTTTTTTATAGACTGAACCCTATGCACCCAGCCTTTGTGTGGAGGACATGGACATATGAAATCCTGAACAGAACATTTGTTCCATTAAAAAAAATCATGTGTCAACATGGCATGGATTTGGTACGACAACTTAGAAAGTGCCTAAAGTTGGAATGACATTAGGACTGATACATCAGCACCAAAAAAGTGAAATACACTTTTTTGGGGGATGTTTTTCACTTTTTGGCACTGATTGTCAGCCCTGATGTCATGCAAACTTTAGCCACTCTCTAAATTGTCCTACCAAATCCGGAGCAGTCAGCCTGTGGTGTGGGGACATGGAGGCAGACTCATTTGGGTGTAGGAGATCCTTTTCCTTTGTTAATACACATTTTGTTAGACGTACTGTCACTTTCTGGACAGAGACTGACGTGTTATATGTCCATTCAAACTAGAGATGATGTGAACTTGGTGTGGTGCATGCCATTGGTCTCACCAATTTTGGTGACAGAGCATTTGTTTTGTGGTGCCCAACACAGAGCTGCAACATGGGACTCAGTCATAGCAAGGATAAGATCTGAGATTTTAAGATAAAATCTCACTTTCGGAGAGAATTTATCATATCCTTCTCTTACCACGACTTTTATTTTTGGGTGGGTGTGGCCGCTATTTCTTGTTCTTGTGTTTTGATCTAATAGATACTTAAGATTAGTGACTATGGACCGGAAGTCGAGAGCTGTAGTTATTAGTTGTCGAAGCGGAAGGCTTTTCAAGAGTTATTTCTGAACGAGATACCACAAAGGAATTCTCATAGGCTGAAAACACGCTTGAGTACCTTATACTAGTTTTCGTAACCACCCCTTTATTCAACATAGGCCGCAAGAGTTCTTTTGGAGTCTTAACTAACTCACATCTACTATACCACTGCCACTCCGCGAGTGGATTAGTTGAGTGACTAGACTTCGAGGCAAGTGGTTAATGTACAAATACAAAAATAAATATTTAAATAATTTAAATTAGATTATTTGAATGTGATTATGATTCCATTACATAAGATTTTAGTTTTGATTTATTTTTTATCTTTATCAAGATTAAATTTAGTTTACTATAAATTCTTTATGGTATTACTGCGGATCGAATAAGACCTAAGTCACTTTATTACTTCCCTTATTGAAATATATTAAGTCTAACCTCTCTTATAACCCTTGGGACAAATGGTTGATTACTTTATTTAAGTTGGTATTAGAATAGGTTTTAGGTCATGAGTTCAAATCTCCTCATGAATGCAATTATTCTCTTGGGATTTTTGTGCACATGTATGCATGCTATGTGTGCTTGCACTAGCTCCCCCACATTCATTGTTTAGGAATGTTCCTCCCGAGGGGGAGTGTTGAAATATATTAAGTAATAGGGACTCCTAGACAATGAATATGGGGGAGCTAGGTGCGAGTCCATATAATATGGTTAGAGTTAATATACTTAATATATTTCAACACTCCCTCTCAGGAGAAACACTCTAAACAATGAATGCAAGGGAGATAGGTGTGAGTCCACCTAATGTGCATACATCTGCACAAAGAGTTTGAGAGAATAATCACGTTCACATGGAAATTTGAACTCGTGATTTAAAACCTACTCTAATACTATGAAGAATTCTAATAAAATGAGGAATCTCTTATTCGTTGATAGCGATCATATTGCCTCTAACAAGGTTTAAATACTCTTACAAAGATGGTGATGGAAACTAATTAAACCTAATATTATATAATCAAATCTTATTCCAATTCAATAATGATGAAAATAAACCAAATTTGGTTGTGTCTAACCTAATCAAATCTAACCATCTTTATAAAGATTTGATTTGATAAGATTCGGATTATATAATGTAAGACTGTTTTGCACATTTATCTTTGTATTAGTCTATTTAATTCCCTCATTATAGACATTGTAATCACATTGAATTAATAATAAGAACCCTCTTTCCTCTAACCCCTCTTACAATCTTAGGGTTTTAAGAG
>JAOXJP010219990.1:0-11721 GCA_025762735.1 Platanus orientalis | reverse complement strand
AATTGACCTGGGTGGAGGTAGTAAAGAGGGACATGGCAGCTTGTAATTTAACGGCAGATAAGGCCCTAAATAGAGCGAAATGGCGGAATAGGATTCATGTAGCCGACCCCAAATAGTTGGGATAAGGCTGTTTGTTGTTGTTGTTTTATTGTTGTTAATGTTGGGAATTTTAATTTTTCGTTCAAGAAAAATACTATTGTTGCCAAACTCATTATAAGGAATCAGTTGAGTAAAGATGCACAAGTGTTGTCTCTGTCCTCCAACCAGACAAAACACGGTCAAATAGCCCATCCTAAAGGAGGATCCAACTACGGACTGGGGAAAAAATACCTACCTTAAAGACTCTCGAAGAGCAAGAAAGTCTCTGATAATCCCTTTTCATAAAACTAAAAACTAGCATACGAGCCATCAGAACTAAAACAAAAGAGATTTGACAGAAATGATGCCATGTTAACTTGACCATGTTGAGTCCGTTAAACAATCATTCAACAACATGACCGAATCTCACCCAAGTCTCGCATAAATCCAAGTCAGCATCAAATCCAGATGTACAACAAGTACACTTGTCAGCTTAAAACACGTGCACTCTATAATCGATCTTCAATTTTCAATTTTCAATTTAACGGGTAAGTAAATCCAAATGTGGAATCTAATTTCTTGAACAAAAATAAAAGAAAATGAATTGGTTGAAGAACAAAGGGCCTATAAAATATAAATGGTCTAAGTACTACTTGCATGATTATGCCAGTCTTAACTGATGAACATACTTTCTACAAACAAAACAAACATGAACCACAACACAGCCAGAATCACCATGTTTCTAACCATTTGTTACAGCAGTTCCTGACCTAATGTCCCAAGCAAATATCAGCATGATCAGATAAACATAGCCTTCAATCAAGTCCTACTTGAAATTGCAATTTCTTTTATGAGAAATGAACATGCAATAAACATGCACATTATATCATTGATTAATAAGAAACTATTCTGGATTCAAACTTATAAAGGAGTTGATAATCAAGAGCAGTTCCATTATATTCAACTTAATGAGATTATAAAAAACATTCTAAGAGATAGGACAGCTATTATTTTCAAAATATTTCCCCTATTAATCCAAATCATAATGAAGCTCATTTCAATAAATCCAGACGAATTCAATCGAATTAGTACCTGATCACGGCCGGCGTCGTCCGCTCTGTCCAGAATCGAAGACGCAACAGAAGCACCAGCTGACCGAACCGTCGAAGCCACACTCGAAGCACTCGACGAGACGATCCTCAAGCAACTCGAGATCGTGCGAAAAGAATTTGGAATGAACCCATTACTCCGCCCCGATCTCTGAACTGCTCCCTGCGGTTCCTGGCCATCATTCCTCATCCCCAAATCCCAGAGAAAAAATAATAATAATACACCAAAACAATGTCCTCCTCTTCTCTGAACTCTGCCCTAATCATAACAACCCCACTTTCCCAAAATCAAGTCGCGTCTCTCCATCTCTGTTCTCTCCGAATGATCCGTCAAAAACTCCCAGGGAAAAAAATCCTAAACCAAAACAAAATCTTTTCGATCTTCGTCGTCTACTCTTGAATTTAGCAAACGAAACAAAAAAAAAAAAATCGTTTCAAAACCCTAAAAGATTATAATTTGCCACGTTTCTAGTTTGTATCAATCAACAATTTTTATTCGATCTTCTTGATCGTTTTTTTTTTTCTCAATTTTTTTTTCTTTTTCGTTTTCCCTCTTCAAAAAAAAAAAAAAAAGAATTACAAGAATAAAAAAGAATGATACAGAACGAATATTTCAATTAAAATTAAACTCCAGAATCGAATAAAACCGGATTCAAGAAGAAATACAGAAACAACGACAGTTTCAGAATAGTCGCCGGAAAATCATCGACAAGCGATTTAAAGGTCGCCCGAAAATCAGGATAGATCGAAGAACAGCGGGTTTCGAAGGGGGGTAGCTGGGAAGAAAGGGATGGATGATGAAATGATGAATCTGCGTTTACGTCTCTCTCTAGCTCTCGCTTTTCGCTTCTTGATTTTCTCTCTCTCTCTCTCTCTCTCCTTTTCTGCCATCTTAAGACAAAACCTTGGCACGTCTCGTCCGCCTCGAAGCGTCAAAGAGTTTTTTACCACCAGTAAAACCGCGGCGAAGCTGGTTAGTGGGTGAAATGGCCCATTAGATTTCTTTGTACGTACGTGTATAAAATCATTTACTCTGAGACGATATTTTGGAAGTTTATCTATGTAATTTTTTTTTTTCACCGAGCCATATCAAGCTGAGTTGGTTATGGTTTGGACTCTCAAAGGGAGAGGTCGGGGTTTCAAGTCCCCTAATGGGTTGGGTTATGCTTGCCCCTCCACCCCTGTGGCAGTGCAGGTTTTCCTGGAGCTCTTTTACTATAGTGAGACTGAAGCACCAGGGTGTGAGATGACACATGGGTGAAAAAAGTGAAAAAGGGCTATAGGAAATCTGCTTTGTTTTATCAAGCAAGTGACCTTTCCAAAAACGAAATCTTGTCGATAATTAATTGGAGAATGATTGTCTATGTTGACACAGACCTCTATAGTGTGCCATTGATTGACACATGATGGGATTTTGAGTTTGCTGTCTCTTTTTGAATACCTACTCTTTTATCTGAACACTTTTTGGGATGTTTTTAACTCCGAACACAACACATGTCAGCTTATCATTCACCATATACACTACAAACACATTTTCATCACAGAACATTTTCTTCCTTAAGAAATTCATTATAACCTACACAACTGCTGGCAATATTTTCATTTTACTTGGAAAAAAATGCCTACACAACTATAGTCTGCAGGTAAATTTTTTCTTTCTTAGAATGAAAGATGAAGATGATCAGCCCAAGCAAATTTACCTAATACAGGCTATTGTAGTATTGTATGATCACAAAGACAATTTTGTTGTCTTTATGTGGGTAAGTTTTGTCTTTTCATAGATAATTTGTCTTTTTGTGTTTATGTTAGGAGGTATATTTTTTGGATAATCCTTCACGTGGCAGCTTGCAGTAGGCACATTTGCTTGACCTGATTATTTTGCCTAGATGGATAGTTGTAACTTACCAAAATGTCACTATTTGACTTACTATAAAATTAAAAGGTCATAAATAAATAAATAAAAATCATATAATGTCAATGCAACAAAAAAACTATGTTATAAATAAGCCTTATTTTGACCGAACCATAACTAGTTGAGATGGTTGTAGACCATGTGGTGTGGCCGTTCCAAGAGAGGTTACAGCTTCAAGTCTCTAGGGCAAAACTCTGCAATAAATAGCATTAATGAATGTCCTCCCTCTCCTTTCCTGCCAAAAGCTTTGATCTAGAGGCCCATTTAAGCTCTGTTTAGGCTTGTTTAGCTTAAAAAATGGTAAGACTTTGGCTTGAGAATCCACACATGTGCGTGATTCAAGAAAATCCTCAGCACCAAGAGCAAGGTGCACTCTCCCCATGCAAAAAGAACATGAAGTCCATATCCCCCTATGAGAGAGGGCATCCATACACTCCCTTATAAGGGTGCATGGATCCATGCAAAAGTGCATGTGGGCCACACCCGCATGAACCTTATGGTGAGCCACACCTTTTTTGTGTATGTGGCTCACCACAAGGTAGCATAGAAGATACGGCTCCCCATGAAGGGAAGGTATCCTCTACAGTTATATATATATATATATATATATATATATATATATATATATATATTATTATTATTATTATTTTCTTTCTTTCTTAGTAAGCATATAAGAATCCTCCTTAGAAATAAACTTTCTAGATTTGATGGGTCTGCTCAGGGCAGGAATGATCATGTGTTTTATATCACTTATGAGTGTTCCCAAAGAAGGCGAATAATCATTTGGAGTACACATGACATTATTTTGCATTATATATAATAGCTTCAAAAAATAAGTAAAAATGTTGCATAGACGATTTTTTTTTTTTTTTTTTGTTGTTGGTAAAAGAGAATAGAGGATGTTGATATGGGAAATTTGTACATTCAAAAGCATGTTCTTGCTTGTGTCTAGCACATAGAACATTATGGGTTTTCTTGTAATTTTGCTTAAAGTATAATGCAAAACTTCCAATCTATAATTAAATTTAAATTGAAAGTTTTTATTATAAAGAGAAAAATAAGAAGAATAGGCACAAAATAGCAACAGAAGACCATCGAATCAAGTTGGTCCATGAAATTGAATGGTTTACATTATTATGAAATAAATTATGCTTAAAAATTCACAAATTTCTTTTTTTATTTTTTTGATAGATTACTTCACAAATTTCAGGTTCGGCTAAATTAACTGGAGCTGAGTATGTTATTGGAGAGAAATAATATTTTGTTGACCAAAAAATTAAGAAAGGATACTCTAGTTATTCTCATTAAAGAGTGGCTACAGAACTTCATGATACAGATTTTTAAAATCTCTTAAAATGATAGATGAGCATGAAAACGACAGGAGATAAGAGCCATATGTCATGGACTCAGCTTCTCCAAGCTCCAGAGATTGTGCGGCACTCGTGCTACTCTCGCTTGTAGACGAGTTAGTCTAGCCACACCCACACTTAGTCACTATATTAGAAAAGAGCACAAGTGATTACATAAAGAATAACACTTTACTATTACTCAAGTGAATATAAGAGTTGAAACACTTCTTGGTTCTTCTCAAATGAGGGGTCATCCCCCTTTTATAGCCCTCATGGCTCCTCCTTGGTGCCTATGATCTTTACAAGTGGCAACCATTCAAGGGCTAAGAGCCTTCTACACTCTCTCCAAAATTTTCCTTCACCTCCTTTGGTGGAGTTCTCTCGAAACCCTCAAAACATTCATTTAGTTTTTAAGACCTTCCCTAAATCCTTAGAGTATTCTAAAATCTTCTAGATTCTACTACTCTTATTGTATCTTCTAGAACCTTTTAGAGACATTTTGATCCTTCCAGAAGCATCCACATTATTCTATAATATTCTAGAACCCTCTAGAATATTCTAAATTTCTTTAGAACCTTCCGGATCCTTTTAGATTATTTTGGATTATTCTAGATACATTGTCCCTAATACACTGAATCTATTGGTGAGGGTCCTCAAATTCTCTCATTACCACACAGGGCGTGACACTCTCCCCCACCTGATTCTGCGATGTCCTCATCGCGTTTTCATGTTTGTCTCCT
The DNA here is from genome assembly GCA_025762735.1 of Platanus orientalis. Classification (NCBI taxonomy): domain Eukaryota; kingdom Viridiplantae; phylum Streptophyta; class Magnoliopsida; order Proteales; family Platanaceae; genus Platanus; species Platanus orientalis. Next base: position 6,533 of record JAOXJP010219990.1, on the reverse strand, counting down.
GCCAAAATCTCCAAGGGATTCTTTGGATCTCCCATGCACCTTTCGCTTCTTTGATCGTCAAGTCAAGTGCTCTACATTCTGAGCGTCATTCACCTTGTGTAGGAATTCCATGTCTAGTACCACCGAATGGTCAATCTTTCTCATCCATATGTCAGTCCTCCAGTGTATTCCATGAGCCATCTCATGGTTTATCTTGGCCTCCACATCCGCTGCCTTAAGCCACCCTAGCTCGTAGATCACTAGAAATTCCAATACCTTTGTTTCGTCCCTTGAGACAATCTTGTGCGTGGCCCTAATGTCTTCCCAGACACGCATGGGCTCCCTATCAACCATAGCTTCTATGTCCCCAACGTTTTTGTCTGAAGCCTTAGTCGATACCTTATTACCTTTCATGGCATTGTAAAGCTGTAGGGCCTCAACCTTTGGCTCCTCCTCCTCTTTCTCATCTTCTTCCTCTTCCTCTACTTCAAGTTTGATAGCAGCCTCCTTGAGTGCTTGCCTTTTAGGGCATTCCCGTACTCGGTGATTTTCTCCACATAAGAAACAACTAGTACCCCATTGTAACTCGGCTTGCCTTTTAGGGCATTCTCGTAACAGATGTTTTTCTCCACATAAGAAGCCACCAGCTTCTCAGAAACTTCCTTATTAGCTTCCTAACTTTGGTCGGCCTATCAATGGCCTATGACACCTTGATTTGGAACTCGTCCCTCCCTTAACGTTGAGTATGAATCACCTCATTTTGAGTGCCCAACATCTCCCCTTTGAGGTCCTTGATCCCCCTGTCAAAGCCCTCCATGTTGTCCTCGATTCCCTTGAAGTGATCTTCCACATTGGCCACAACGTAACCCCCTTGTGCAAACTGTGTCTTCTCACTACCCACTACGTCATTGGACTCGTCCTAGTCACCCTTGACCTTGGTGTTGCTGCCATTACCCTTGGCCATCAAAACCTTGCTGCCAACCTCCAACATCATGCTCCCTTCTCCCCAACGTACATGACCTTGCTCTGATACCACTTGTCACGGGCTTAGCTTCTCCAAGTTCCAGAGATCGTGCGTCACTCGTGCTACTCCCGCTTGTAGATGAGTCAGCTTAGCCCACACCCACACTTAGTCACTATGCTAGAAGAGAGCACAAGTGATTACACAAAGAATAACACTTTACTGTTACTCAAGATGATATAAGAGTTGGAACACTTCTTAGTTCTTCTCAAATGAGGGGTCATCCCCCTTTTATAGCCTTCATGACTCTCCCTTAGTGCCTATGATCTTTACAAGTGGCAACCATCCAAGGGCTAAGAGCTTTCTACACTCTCTTTAGAATTTTGCTCCACTTCCTTTGGTGGAGTTCTCTAGAAACCCCCAAAACATTCATTTAGTTTCTAAGGCCTTCCCTAAATCTTTAGAGTATTCTAGAATCTTCCAGATTCTACTACAATCTCTCTATGTCTTCTACAACCTTTTAGAGACATCTTGATCCTTCTAGAAGTATCCACATTGTTTTAGAATATTCTAAAACATTCTAGAATATTCTACGACCTTCTAAAATCTTCTAGATTTCTCTAGAACCTTCTGGATCCCTCTAGATTCTTCTAGATATATTGTCTATAATACACTGAATTTATTGGTGAGGGTCCCCAAAGCCTCTCATTACCACGTGGGGCGTGACACATAGCTAATGCTTCTCATATAACTCCTCTTGGCGTGGTTTGCGCCACTACGGCTCAGTTGGGGTTTCTATATGATGACTCCTAATCAAAGCGGATTTCCTACTACAAAAAAGTGTGTAACAGTCCTCTTGTTTTAGGTGTTGGGCTATACGTAGCAAAAAATAAAATGAAAAAACACCAGCATTAAACATAAGATGTAAGGTTGTCAATTGGGTTAGGCTGGCCCAAAGCCCGACATTTCTAACCCGAAAAATACTCTGATTGGGCTTAGTTCGGGCCTAACATTTAGGCTTGAAGTTTAATTTGGACCGAGTTCGAACAAGTTCAGTCTGAGGTTCAGCTCGATCCGAACTAGTTAACAAACAATAATTTTATTTATATGCTGATATTAAATCTAATTTTTTTTCTATTCATATATTTTTAACAAATTTACTATCATGAAATAGTTCTAGTGTCAATCATTCAAAAAAGCCCATATAATATGCATTTAGGAACAATTACAAGTCCAAAATCAACCCAAAAATTAAAAAGAAAGAGTTATAAATCGAGCAACCCAAACTCGGCCCAAAACCCATTGTTTCAAAATTGGCTGAGTTTGGGCTAATTACCTTGGGCTGAGTTTGGACTGACCTTGGCTTGACTAAGCCCAGACTGATTGACAGCCCTAACAAGATGTGGTGGTTCGCTTTTTTACACTACGTATCAGCCAACACCTGGCACAAAAAAGCCGTTATATGCTTTTTCATTATGGCCTTGTCTGTTATAAGGTAAACCATGGGAAAATGAGAGAAAAGTAAAACCAAAAAAAAATAAAATATGAGAGAAATTTTTTTAAAAAAAAATCATTGTTCATTTTCTTCCCTTTCCCTTTCTCTCTTATTCATATCGTTTTTTGTTTTTTGTAGGAACAAGTGAATGAACAAATAAATGAAGAAATAGGAAAATGTGAGAAATGTTCAACATCCCAAGTAGTTTTATCAAGTTTTCCCATTTGATATCCCCATGCATCAAACAGCGTGAAGATGGAGAAAAAGTACAGTTTTCCTCCTTTTTCCCATGGTTTATCTTGTAGCAGACAGACCTATAGGAAATCCACTTTGACTCTTAACCAGAAAAGCTCCAATGTTAGCTCGTTACAAGAGTAGGTATCATCACAAGAAGAAACTATCATTAAGCCAAATCAGCATGTCTGATGATGATATAACGGTGCTCATGGGTAGAGCAAACATGGATTGCAGGGTATTAACTTGTGAGAGTTAAGTTGTAAACATTGACCCGACCCACTAACCCGCTCGACCCTACATTGTCCCTAGTTCGGGTTGGCTCATCTCACTCGCTTAATTACATGTGGTGCTCGGGTAGTCATAAGACATTTTACATGACCCAGTTATTTTATATAACAGCTCCTACTACATTTTAGGGACGACCATTATCAATCTAGCTTAAAATCAGGTTGAGCTTGCTTGGATTTTTCCAAAATTGATCTAGATCTTATACGACCGAGCCGAGCCATCGGAGGTAAAAATGGTAAGCGTCTCCCAACCACTCAATCTTTGGTGAAAATTAATTTTGGTTATTAATTTTCTGAAGGGGATAAAAAATAAAGAGAGAATAAGATTAGCTTGTGCCTTGTTGAGTAGGTAAGTTAAAAAGAATAAGATAAAGAAAGATTGTCTCTCTATGGAAGATGGCAATGACACGTCATTTAGCTTAGAAGAAATAAACGATCCAAGTCCCTCTAAAAAATACCAGTTTTGAATGAAAACATAAAATAGGTAAGCGATTTTGAACGATTTCAAAATCTGAGTAGGTGTGATGGGGGACCTAACCTTGCATGGCTGTGACCAATCAAACTCAAACTTATCACGAAACCTGTTTCTCATCGGCTTGGCTTTTGTGTGCACAAAATCCGTACATAATGCATGTACAAGAACTTGACAAAACTTGTGTTAGCACCGAAAAATGATAAGCACATTCCTCAAAAAGTGTAAATCACTTTTTGGTGCTGATGCAAGTAGGGCTGTAAATGGACCAGATTCTGATTGAATACATGCACATCTAATATCCGATCCGATTAAATTTGTATGCATCTGATATCCAATCGGATATCCATCTGATGTTTAACAAAAGAATTCGAATTCGATTACATAATCGGATTTTGGATGCAAATTCGGATATATCTAGTTAGTCGAATTTAACATATATATATATATAATCAGATCTGATTTTAAACAGAGATGGATATATGAGCATTCAAATTTGCTTTAATTGAATCGGATTTGGATGCTTAACCGGATAATTGACAGCCCTAGATGCAAGTCTTGCCAGCCCCTGCACACATGCATTGTACACAGATTTTGTGTGCACAGAAGCCAAGGGACCCCATATGTATAGGCATTTCATTTTCCATGAAAACCTGTTTCAAGGAAGGATTTGCTTAGGTCCGTTGGACATCAGGGGGTGAACACATCGGCACCAAAAAGTGTTTCACACTAGTTTTTTTTTCCAGTAATCATGATCAATCCAATTTAAAAACTCCTAATTGATTAGAAAGGAGTGTTGTACCTACAACATGCTGCTTGGCCTTGGAATAAGACTCAAGGTTAGGTGGTCACCTCAACCTTTGTCCAGACACCAGGAGACATCATATGGAATGAAATGGGTGAGAGTTAAGATGAAATTTCAAATTTGTACCCATTTTATTTTATATGACGTCCTGGACACCAAATCGTGGATAGGACATTTGTTCCATTTATTTTAAATTTTTCCTCTTCTCATTAGATGTATTGTAGTGTGACCCGTTGGGTGGTCGACCCAACCATGGCTATCTGTCGTGTAGAAACCCTAAGTTTGGGGTTGGTATGCTAATAAAGAGAAAGAAGACAAAAAAAAAAAAAAAAAAAAAAAAAAAAAAAAAGGGAAAATTGCCAAAAAAACAAACAAAAAATTTATATGATGATTTAGCTTGGGTGAAAAACAGGGAAAAGAATTTCCCCATAAATGCATTGCAGTGGCTCTGTTCCCAAAAGAATCCCTACGCACCTTGCAAAACACCTTAATCATCAATCGGCCCCCCAAAAGTGAAAATCACTTTTCAATTCTGATGTGTCCACTCCTAACAAGGATCAGTGATGAGCGTTTGCTAAGGGAAGTGTTCGTAAACCGATCCCCCCAAATTAGGTTGAAAACATAGCTCAAAATTTTGACCCGGACCATGTATCAGGTCATTGGAGTTGCTCTCCAAATAATACAACCGGATTGCACTAGACAATTCACAGCAGTTCCAGAAAGAGGAATGATTTGATGACGCAAAGCTCTAAGCGCCCAAAGGATTAGGTACGAACACCTTAGGTCAATATGACAAAAGGAGCTGACGCATCAGTGTTGAAAAGTGAAAAGTATCCTCCAAAAAGTGTAAATCACTTTTTTGACACTGATGTGTCTGCTTGATGCCATACTGACTTAGGTCGAACAGAGGTGGGCGTACCAAATCCCGGCCACTATAAGTGTGCCATTTCTTGACGCATGATGTGTTTTTGAATCTCTCTTTTGTACACCTACTTTTCAACCAAGCAGTTTTTTTGGACCTTTTTAACCCTAACACAACAAGTGTTAGTTCATAATCCACTTTCTTAAAAATGCTGCTAGAAGAAATCTGAGAACTCACTAGTGATGATCTATAGCCGTTAAACTTTTATTAACGTGTTGCAATTGTTTATAATGCGACACATAGGCAACAAATACCAAATTTGAGAAGGGTTTTAATCTCTGACTTATATCATAATTAAAGTAGTTTAACTGGAAAAGATCCGGACCGCTGACAACTTCCATTCAAATATCACAGGTGAACCAAGAAGTAGGGGAGGCAATGTTTGACACGCCCTTTGAACCTGAATCCAACACAAAATTAGCGGGTTAGGGTTGATTATAAATGAGTTTCGGGTCAAAGTGGGTGACATGATCAGTAAAATGGATTGGGTTTGGGTTGATTCATATAGTCATATATCCTTAAATTGACATGACACAATCTGACTTACCAACAGCAATTACCACATAACCCGCAAGCCCAACTTGAAATAGAAAGGATGTTCTGTCCAGGATTTGGTGTCTAGGATGGTGTCCAAGACACTAGGGGACGTCATATGGAATAAAGTGGGTGGGTGATGTATTTTTTGACAATGGAATATGCATTTTAATCCATATGACGTCCCTGGTGCCCTTGACAGAATATCCTTTCCCAACATGAAATTAGCAAATTAGGATTAACCGTAAACGTGTTTTGGATCAAAGCAGGTCAACCCGTTTTGACACGATTAATAGATTGGTTGGGTCTAGGTTGACACATAGTCATATACCCTTACCTCAATATGACACAACTTGACCCACAAACACATTACCACTCCTACTAACTGGACACAAAGGGTGGTGGGGCCCTGCAAAAAGTTTATGGCCTCACCCCCCTTTGTGTCTGGAGCATTCTGTGGCGCAGAGGATACGAGTCCATACCAACTACCCTAGAACTTTTACCCTTTTTGCCCAGCCACCAATGCGAGAGCCAAGCCATTCAGGGAACAGCAAGATGGTCCAAGCGAAGCTTTCCAAATTCATCCGCAACCGCAAGTAGGGGTGGGCATGGGCTGGGTCTGCCCGAAAAGGCCCAGCCCAACAAGGGTCTGAGGCTCAAACTTTTATTGAGGGCCGGACTTGGGCTTACCTTGGCCCGAACTTTTACATACATAATATATATGTATTATATATAATATACTAATTATTTTAAAATTATCAATCGTATATAGCTTAGTTGATAAAAATTGTTTTTTACAATAAGTATTGGGTTAAGTCCTAGTGAAATCAATGATTTTTTA
>JAOXJP010219969.1:0-11721 GCA_025762735.1 Platanus orientalis | reverse complement strand
TGTATAAGAGACAGCAATTATCCTAATTTCAAATACCCATGTTGCTCCCATATGCCCTACATTTAGCACATGCACTTTAGACCATTGATGGCTTCCAACCAATCAATGAAGATGGGGTGTTCCCCAAGTATTAATCCCTACCATTGATCCCATCCACCCTATACACCCCTTCTAGGATTCAAATATCTTAATTATAAATACCCATGTTTCTCCCATATGGACTTCGATTCATAGAGCTATTAATCGGGTCAGGTTGGGCCAAGGTCTGCCCAAACTCAACCCGAAAGGTTTTACCCCAACCCAAGCTTAGCCCGAATAAACTTCGGGCCTAAAAATTTAGCCCAAACTCAGCCCGTTTTAAAACAACGGGCTTCAGGCCGAGTTCGGGCTGCCTGAATTAAAACTCTTTTCTTAATTTTCTGATTGATTTTAGGCCCATAATTACCCCTAAATACATATTATATGGGGTTTTTCTAACAGTTGACACTTTAACTATTTGAGGATAGTAAATTTATTGAAAATATATGGATCCAAAAAGAATAAAAATAAAAATATATAAACCTAATATCATTATATAAATAAAATTATTATATGCTAACTAGTTCGGGTGGGGCTGGGCTGGGCCTCGGGTTGAACTTAAGCCTGCCCAAACTTGACCCGAATAAAATTTCAAGCCTAAAAGTTGGGCCCAAACTCAGCCCAACTAGGAATTAGATTCACCCAGCCCGATAATTTTTTTGGCCAGACATGTCGTGCTTCGGGCCAACCCATCCCAATTAACTGCCTTATAGATTCAGCACCAACACCCTTAGCCCTTGGACGCTTTCAACCAATCAATGAGTTTGTGTGCTTCTGAAGTTTTACCATCTCACCATTGATCTTATGCACCCCTATACTCCCTATCTGATATTAAAGCTTCTAAATATTCCCAATCCAAATCCTTACTTTGCCTCCTACATCCCCAATTGAGCCTAAATCCCTACCCCAACTAAACCCACCAATGGAAAGGAAGCCTTGCTCCCTACTCCATGTAATCCTAGCCTAGCCATCCACCTCCCATCTCCCAAGATTAGATCTCAACCCTTAAAATCACTCCTAAAAATCTATAAATATAAGTTATTTCATGCCAATGAAAGAGGATTCCAAAAATAATTAATTAATTTCAAGAAAGAAAAGAAAGAAATAAAACGAAAGAGAGAAAGAGAAAGAAAGTGGAGGGAAAGCTCTGATTCTGAGGTAAGTATCTTTTTCAAAGTTTAGAACCCTTCATATTGTTGCAATTGGCGCTAAAGAACTCCACTGAAAGCCCTCATGGTGGGACGTAGGAGAGATAAACTTGTCTCCCCTTTCAATGAATTTGTCTGACCAGTTAAAGGTACAGAGGTCATAACTCTCTCCATACAAAGAGTTAAGGTCTCAAATTTATATGGTAGGTCACTAACATAGTGAACTAACTCAACCACCAATTTTCACAAGCATTGGATTTGATTTGACCCCCAAAATGGTTCCCACTTGCTCACTGATTTGAAGTATTTCTGCACTTCACAGTTTGAGTCAAGTGGGGTGTCCGAATTTTAATTTAGGTTGTATTTCTTGTTTATCCTTGATTCTTTTTTTATTTATTAGATAACAAATTTTATATGTTTTTCTTTAATTTTTGTGTTCCATTTTATTTCAGTTTTGGTATTTTACTAGATTTATTTTTGAATTAATTTTTTGTTGCCTCTGTTCTGCTCTTTGTCTGGTCATATAGCTTGTTTGCTAAATAACTTTTTGCGTACATTCGTTTTTGCTCTCAAATTTAGACAGTAGCTACATAACATCCTATAATTGTTTTCTACCAAATTTGGGATCAACCCCATGTGTATAACTCCCAGAATGGGCTTCACAATCCACAAATTTTGCTAAGTTCTATGCTAACTTGTAAATAACCCACTCACTTTGAGAAATTCAAAGTGGGGTTTCTCCTTATATGATGAGGTTAGGACTTCTCAAATGACTCTCTGGGATAGTGACCTAATCCCCTGAAAAATTTTAGGCCCAGGGGACTTCCCTTGGGAGCCCAAAATCCCAAAAAGTAAGCTGTTGGGTTCTGACTCAAAACCAATACGCCTAAACTTTCACTACTGTGAAAGATCAAGCATATAACCTGAGATTAGGCATACAAAGCTGAATGGTCCTATTCTGATATCCCCACATGTTTAATAATACACAAGGGTTGATGTACCCTTAAAAATCCCCTAGAAAAGATTTTAATCCTCTGTTTTTACTAAGACATCAGAGTGGGGCCCATTTAGGTTAGTATGCCTGAACTTTCACTTCATCCTGAGATCAGGCGTACAAACTTGAAAACCATATCTTTTTATCCCTATATGCCCCATCGCATGAAAAGACTTAGAGACCTTTGGAAACCCTTAAGAAAAGACTTTTAGACTCCTTATTTTACCAAAACAACCCAATGGGGTCCATCTGTGACTGTGAAATATCAGGCATATCTAAAGATCAAGTGTATACATGAAGATTAGGTGTACTAACCAGGAAATTCAAATTTTACCCGTTTTGATAAATCGGAAGGTGGGAATGAAGCCCCACATGTCCAGAACCACAAAAAACTCTTGTTCTAACTTCCAGAACCCCTGTTTATCCTTTGCACATAGACTAGGCCCAATATCAAGCATTGAAGTGTCCAACACCTAAGTTTTACCTGGAGACAATGTTGGTGACATGGCTGCTATGTCAACACGGTCTAGCTACGTAACCTAACCCAATCACTACCCTTAAACCTTTTCTAACATTTTACAGTCTCTACCTTATCCTAGGGTCATGTTGCATTAGTTCATGACCCAAAGACCCTGAGACTTGGTCAGAGCCCAACTAGGTCCCAAAAATACTCACATTGGTAAAACATAGTCTTGACCCCATTTCTCTAACGTATTTCAACAATGAGGAGTACTCTATAACTATATGAACACCCTAAAATGAACCCACCCTAAATCACTCTCACAGTCAGACATACTTGACTACCGAGATTTGCACACAAAACAAACCCCCAGAACTACATACAATTTGATCCCGACAAAACCCTAGGAACACCAAACCATACAAGATCAGGTATGTAGGTAATGGGAGATTGTGTCTCAAGTGCAATTGTAGTGATCACACCACAGGGGTGGTCCAGACCAATAAAAAAATCACATATGTTCATTATTTCGCTTACTGGCACTTGGAAATTGCTATGTTAAAGAAGCCACCCACAAAAGGTGGATAATTTAGGTCCCTAATACATTTCCCCCTACTGTAATCGAACAGCTTACTCGAATCCCTAAAAAACCAGACCAATCTGAGAGTCAACCTTAGGCTTACAGGCCTAACCTAGGTTGCAAAGCCAGCAATCCTTCTTTCCCCTGGAAACGAAGCAGACATCCAACCCCGTTTGTAAACACTAGAGTTGGTTGTGACTCCAAGCCAAAGCCCTAGGCTAACCCATGTTGGGCAGGCACAACCCCTCAAAGTGGGGCGGGTAGACCACCCTGTCTTTCTACGATGCCCACAAAGGTTATCTTTCATATCAAGACCTTGAAAATCAATTTTACCATTTTTCCTTTCCTGCATAAGTCCGAGTCATTTTGGAGCCATTCAGATTCAGTTTTAACCTACCTACAGTCATCCGAATTTGATTTTGACAGTTGCATTGTCACCAAAGTATCTGGGAGATGCAAAAGATACATAATCCTTGAAACTTTCTAAGCTATAAAACCCAAAAAGCACACCGAAACAATAACTGGGTCAAAATCTGTGAAACCATTGATATTTTCAAGAAAAGCAATCATTACTTTTTTGATATTTTTAAAAAAGTAATCATTGTTTTTCTAAAAAAAAAACCTAAAAATGGCTTTGGATTAGGGCCTATGATGTGGCATCAATCCAAAAGTCCACTTGATGAAGGGCTAGGATCTAATGATTTAAACCCTAGTCCATCATCCACCACCCATTCTCCCAAGCACATCTCAGCCTTCATTTCTCCACCTTCTCATCTCAGCCCTTCATCTTCTCCCCTTTTCCACATGTCACACATCTACCCTGCTTTCCTAATTAAAGGGCCAGGATTTGCCCTTAAAAACCCTAAATCGCAATCACTTATCTTAGACCTTCATTTTCCCACCTCCTTATAACAACTCTCCATTTTCCCCCCTTTGCTACATGTCCTCCATCCAACACCCCCTCACCCCTTAGCCAATGAGAGAAAGCTCCGTAGGCTCCCCCACATGTGGCTGGGGAGTCTCCACCTTTCCCCACTCAAACTCACCCTATTCACCACATGTTTTGGTGCACCCTACCAAAGCATGTCCATCCATGCTCCCCTATGGCCATCACCCCTCATCCATCACTCCACCTATAAACACCCCCATTGCATCCAAGGAAGGAAGAGGAAATTTTGAGAAAGAAAATTCTGTGAGAATGAAAGAAAAGAAATAAAAAAGAGAAAGAAAAGAAAGAGACAGAAAAGAAAAGAGAGAAAAGAGAGAGAGAGAAAGTGAAGAAAAACTCAACCCTTAGGTTGTTCCCCTTCCCCCCAGGTTTTTATAAGACCCCCTTGGTGTAATAAACTCACCTTGGACCCATTATGGAAGCCCCATGGTGGGACATAAGGTAGAAAAGCTTGTCAAGAGTGTGAGGACCACACTTTTTTTGTCTCTTTTCTTTATGTTTTATTTTTGAGTAGTCAAGAGTGTGAGGACCATAATTCCTCCAATTGGAGGAGTTAAGATTTTAAATTTTGACTGTACATCACTATCACAGTGATTTACATGTCTACTAAATTTCATTCCCAAATGAGTTCATTTGACCCCCGAGGTGGGCCCCACTTGCTCACATGTAAGTATGTTTTCACACTATATAGCATGAGTAGTGAGGAGTGTCCGAATTTTAATTTTGTCCCTAAAAATTATTTTCGATTGATTCTTATTTTTCTTATTAGATAACTAATTAACATGTTTGAATTAATTTTTGTAGCTCATTTTATTGTAGTTTCACTATTTTACAATATTTTTACTTCAATTTATTTCATGTTTTTTTTGTTATGCACTGAATTATGTCATTCACACTGTAGATATAATTTACTCTTGATTTACATGTTGTGTTGCTTTGATTTTTTCCATTAGTTTTATAATCATGTTAGGATATTTTATGTTGAATTTGGGCTCAACCTCATGAGTGTAGCCCTCGAAATGGGTCCCATAACCCCTGGATTTCACAGAGGCCTATGTCAATTTGCACAGAATCCACCCACTTTGGAAAATCAAAAGTGGGGTTTACCCATTGCAATTGAGGTTGGGATTTTTCATAGAGGTGTTTGGGGTCCTAACCTAGCTCTCTGAAAAATTACAAGCCTAATTGACCTTGAGAAGTGGCCAAAAATGTGAAAAACACAACTACTGGATTGATGTCCAGGAGTTGTATACCTGAATTTTATTTGTCGTGGAAATTTAAGTGTACTGACCCTGAGCATACTCCACCTTTGTACTTCAGTCCCTTTGTGTCCAATGAGTCCACAAAACCCCCAGACCCTTAAAAACCATTTAATAAGAAGGCATAGGCCCCGTGTTCTATTATAACCCTTAGTGGGGCCCCTATGAGACTGTATGCCTGGATTTTCACTTCTATGGAAGTTTAGGCGTATCCTTGAAGATCAGGCATATAGCCTAAGTTCAAGCATACAACCTGGAAATTTGCCATGTGTATTCTCCTCATGAGGAAAGGACCCCACAAAACCCATAAAACTTGTAAATCACCTGTGGGTGAGACAACATTCTTCCCCCCTATGTAGAACTTCAAGTGAGCCCTCTTTGGGCTTGTATGCCTAAACTTTTATCTCTAAAAAAATTCAGGCCTACCCTATGGTGAATTCCCATTTTACCCCTTCCTAGAAAATAGGGGAAGGGTGAAAGTCACTAATATCCTTAGAAGGTCATATAGAACCATCCCAATTTAAAAAAGCTTAGGATACTTCTAGTCTGAAAATGGACCCACTATGAAGTGATTTCAGGTTGTACGCCTGAAATTCCCTAAGAAACACATTCAGGCGTACAAAGCAAGTTCCAGCATACTGAATGAAGGTTCAGATGTACTGATAGAAAATGGCCAAAATCACATTTCTTTAGTCTCTTTTAATAATATTTGGATATTGTTAGGTCAGACGAGCCACCCTAAAAAGGTGAGTAATTAGGGCTCCTAACACCTTCCCCAATTACAACCAAATAGCTTATCCAAAGTCTCAGGAATCCTAATCCAGTCTAAGAGTCACTTTAGGCCTAAGGATCTAGCCCGGGCTACAAGGCCCATACGAGGAAGATGTCCATCTCCATCTGTAAATGTTAGAGTTAGTGGCAACTCCAAACAAAGCCCTAGCTAACGCACATTGGCCAAGCATCATCCCGCCAAGTGGGGAGGACAGACCACCCAGTCTTTTCACGATGCCCATAGAATGACGACTCTATTGGGGATTTTTATTGTTTAACCTTTGAATAAACAATGTCCAAATATTATTAAACTTTCTTTGTTTTTATATTGATTGTCTTAAATTCTATATAAAACATGTGTTCACATAGACTTTAGGGCATATCATTAGTTAGTAGGGAATACTTGGATTCAAACCATATTAAACTTGCATCTTATGATAGAAAACATGCTCACATTAGATTTAGGTCAACTTGAATTAGTTAGTAGGATCAAGATGCATATTTAACACATTTGTTTGTAAAACATTATTGATATTTCACATTTCTTTATTATGAGTCCATAAGATAAGACACTACACTATGCACAATCATTCATTAGCCTCCCTATTTTCATTTTGTCACTACCCACCACTGGACTAACATTGGCAAATGTCTAGTAAGAAAGATGACACTTGAACTGTAGCTACTACGTTAGTATGGTCAGGCTGAGTAACCCAACCCAATCATTATTCCTAAGATCTGAGCAATCAGGGAGGTGTTTAGACTAAGACACCTTATATAATCTCTCTAAATAAAAGACTTCACGCATATATTCATTTTAAGTTAGAGTTTGTTTAGGATACACTTGAATAGGTTAGGGGGCTAGAAGTAGGGATTTGTTTGCCGCTGTGCTTTTACTTGCTTGTTTGCATGCATCAACATTAAAACCAAGAATACATGTCCAATTTTCCATTTTTCAAAACAAATTTTATTCTTATAGATACTTTGGGAAATTTTCTGCTTTATATTTGTGAGCATCGGCGTTCAGAGGGGTTCGGATTCTCCCACCCGAGCGTAAACGAGTGGGGCCCGTTGTGGACAACTGGTGGGCCACAAAGTGTTGGAGTCTTGAGAGTCTCGGAGCCACATGAACTATCATGACCTCATTTAGTTAAAGGGGGGAAGCTTCAGGGATCATTTGAGGGTCCAAAGGTAACTTCTTAAGGTAAAAGGGTAGAATGGTAATTGTTTGCCCACGGGTTGAAAAAAGTGAAAATGTGAATTCTTTGCCTGTGATGCTTCATAACAAGAAGGCTTATATAGGTGGATAAATTCAGTGATCTAGGTGACAGACAGTGAGTATTGAGCCTTTGAAGGCAGAAGGGCAAATGATAATTTTTCCACCTGTGGTGCTTTATTGAAAAAAAAGGCTTATAGGAGGTAGAAAACTTATCGATGACATGAATGGAGTTCTAAAATGTGGACCCTCAGAGTCCTGTTGATGCTTTTGAGAGAGATTAGGGTTTGTCCTAAAATAGTGCTTTTGGGGCTATAATAAGGTGCTTTGACTGATTCATTTGTGACTAAAGCATTTAGAAAGACCTCTGAGAATGTTTAACCTCCTAGAGTCTAGGTTTGCTCATCCTAAGCTAAGTGTGATTAGAGTCTTGATGCCTAAATGTTGTTATGCTATCACATGACCCGAGTCAAAATTTGGGTGTTGACAATATCCATCTCATTTCATAGAACATTCCAAACCATTCTTTACAACAAATTTGAAAAGAAAAGAAATTTGTATTCCATTCTCATTTTTAAACAACAAAAAATAAGGTTCATACATATCCAAACAAAAAAAAGGGAGCAACATCAAAACAAAAGATCCATAATCCTCATGAGGGTCCCCCATTCCTTCCTTTCTAGTCAGCTGAGACAGCCTCCCTGTTGAAGATCTATGGCCTACATTCTTCCTCTTGTAGGTCGTTGTCACCCTGAACTTCTCAACACCACTTGATATGGCCACTCCCTTCCGTCTATCCTGAGGAGGTGTTGTCTCTGTGTCTAGCGCAATAGGTACGTCCTCCATGGTCCCAACACCCGCATATACCTTTGTCCCTGTAGCAGTATGTATGTCCACTGTGGACTCCAAGCCCACAACTGTATCTATCTCTGTGGCAGCAACCATGTCCCCTGTATCCCCCACCTCTACACCAGTAGTTGTAGGAGTACTGACCCCATCGCATCAATTCCTCTTCTTCTCTCTGACATGAGAATGCTCTCCTAACTAAAATCAACCCAAACAAACAAGTTAGAAATCAAGAAAATGTTTTATAAAAAAGAAAGAAGAACGAACAACTTAAACCATTTTACCTTGGCAATGCGAGCCTTGCCAGCTCCTCTCCTTTGTCATTGTAAACTTGCCTCACTATGGCATTGGAGCAGACAAGCATTTGGAGGGCACCCAAGAAAACAACTCAGGAAACCAGCAAAACAAACACAGATGCTGAATAAAGAAAGAATGCAAAAACAAATAAATAATAAACAAATAAAACATCAATAAAAATCACTAATTAATATACCTCGGTCACTAAGGGAGGAGGAATCCAAGCCTCAGGCACGGTGCTATCAGGAAGGGATAGCTCTAGCATCCCCCCTTTAGCATTGGTCACAATGACCACTTTTGGAAGCACCCCCAATAAAGCCTCAGATGAGGCCCCTTCACTAGGTACCTTCCTCTTTCTTCCCCTCCTCGTAGGGTGGCTAAAATCTCTCTAAAGTTATCCTAAAGAGGGGGTGAATAGGATATTAAAATTGTTCTACTATTTCTTGCTAATGTTGGAATTGATTTTAATCTTCTTAAAATTAGTCCAAGTGAGTGTGTGTGCAACAAGGTGTTTATTCAAGCATTTAAACAAACACGTAGTGAGTAATATAAGATATGAGCACAAATAAAGAGAGACAAGCAATCACACACATAATCCACAACACAAGATTTACAGTGGTTCGGCACAAAGGCCTATGTCCACTCTTCTAAAGCTCACTATCGAGCTTAGTTATATTTCATTTAAATTGTCACATACAACCTAGGTCAACATACAAAACCTAACTACTTGCTCACAAGCAAGCTACATAAGAACACTCGGTGTCTCCGGAGAATGTGCACTACTTCCTGTGTCTTCGGCAAAGGTAGTAAAGATTTTGACGTCTCCGACAGAAGCAAAGCAATAAATGATGAATGAATATGTAAATGAATGCAAAATGAATAGAAAATATTACCACTAAGTTGGTTGAGGTTGTTGTTTTTATCACATGAGGGAGTGTTCATTGTTGAGTTGGTTTGCCTTATACACCTACTTCTTCTTCAAGCTATGGCACTAAAACTTCTTGAGTTAGGTCAACCACAAAGGGGTTTCCATAAGGGATAACCCAAACCACACATCTCAAATAGATGTTAGCTACAATAGAGCTGAGAGGAAACCAAGAGAGATGTTCTTGAGGAACTTTCAAGCTTGGAGCTCAAGCAATAGAGGAAAAAGGTTTCTCACCCTTAGAGGCTCTTTTTAGCAAATAACACTCTCTTGAATGCTTGAAAATGTGTTTTGTCCTAAAGGAAAAAAGATTTCCTTTTATATGGGACAAAAAATGCTCACAATCCTTGGATTGGAATGTTTCCAAATAAGCAAGAAAAAATAGCCATTAATTTAAATCAGAGTTTTTGGTAAACTTCCAAAACACTTAGCCATGATCGATCATGGGATCAAATTTTTGTGACCTCCAAAATATGCTCGGGGGTGTCTAGGTGGTGTAGCCCCACCTTAAGTCACAACCAGTCCATGATCGATCATGGGGTCCTTAGGACCCATGTCCACGATTGATCATGGAGGAGAGGCTTAGTCCTTAGGTGGGCATTTTTCCTGATTGTGATTGATCATGGGATCACAAATAATGAAAATTTCACTTCACTTTTGTGATTAATCATGGGGTCTGTGATCGATCATAAATAGTGAGTTTTGTGTTTTCACTATTTTGTGATACTTGGGGGTCCATATCTTCTTGGAATCATTTTGGGGTATTCAACCATATGTGTGGACACATCTTGGGTCATACTACATGAACCCTATGAAGCTACATGTATGTCTTACCTTCTTGGGTGTTGGAGCCCGGCTTGAGTCTTAGTCTTCAAGGCTTGACTATTGAAGCTTCTTCCACACCTTCACCCATGGATTTGACAAATGATGCCCTTACATCAACAATGGTCATAACACATGTACCAACCCTCTTAGGGGCATACCATACCAAATCCATGTTTATAAATCCAGTGCTAAAATCCATATCATGTATAGTAAAGTAATTACTACATAAGTATGCCATGTGAAGGACATCCATTTGTGCAAACTCATAAATAGTTTCAAAACCAAAAACAAATTACATATACGGGCCAAATACAAATTTAGAAGTATAAATATTAGTACCAATCCAAAGGCATATATGATGCTCATAAAAGTGAAAATGACTCATGTTGATTGCTACTAATGACATAACCAAATAGCCTAGATGTTCCCCAAAACTTATGAAGAAGTCCAAGTAAAATACATTTTAAAAACACTAGAGTAAACCATGCTGTGGACATCAGGGTCTGAGAGGTTTAGGTTCCCTCACCTGTCCGCGGTTTTCGGGCCCACTCTTTGGCGCATGATGCTGGTGCGTGAAGGTTGCTAACCCTTTTACATTAGGGTTAGACTTATTTGGGAGTCGCCACCAACTCGGGATTAACCGATGGAGTTGGACATCGATTCTCCTCTTCAAGGGAAGAGGAGAAGTCTAGACCCGAAGATCTAGGGGTTTAACTCCTAATACTAGTCTGCATTCCTGAGATTATGGGTAAGTTGTTTAATTGCATTTGAGGAAGGTGTTAGGCACCCCAAAGACCCGCCTTTTTAGGGCAACTTCTCTCATTCATACATGTTTTGAATTATACTAAAGTCCATGCTTGTTAAATGTAAAGTTATTAGTCTGAGCCACTCCCGTGGTGTGATCACTGCAGTTGGACCTGAGAAATAGTCTCAAGCTACCTACATACCCGATCTTATACGGTTCAGTGTGTTCCTAGGGTTTTCTCAGGATCAAACTGTATGTAGTTTTAGGGGTTTGTTGTGTGTGCCAATCTCGGTAGTCGAGTATGTCTGACTGTGAGAGTGCTTCAGGGTAGATTCATTTTAGATTGTTTGCATACTTATAGAATACTCTACGCTACTACCAAATGTGAACAAGTTAGCGAATTGGGGGTCAAAACTATGTTGTACCAATGTGCATGCTTTTAACAACCTAATTGAGTCATGGCTAAGTCCTAGGGTCTTTGGGTTGCAAACCACTATGACATGACCCTAACGTAAGGTGAAGATTGTAAAAGCTCAAGATAAGTTGAAAGGTAGTGATGAGGTAGGTTGACTCGACCAGATTGCACTGACCTAGCAGCCACGACCCAGGCATTGTTTCCCAGGTAAAG
>JAOXJP010219958.1:0-11721 GCA_025762735.1 Platanus orientalis | reverse complement strand
TTATTGCACAAGTCAATCCCTGTGGATTCGACCTTGTTCAGTACTACAACACTTGTATACTTGTAAGTAAAGCTACCCTGGATTTTTGGTTCATTAAGTTGGATCATTAGTCTAGGTGTAACCATATATTCAAATTGTTTATTTTGGGATGATCAAGAAGTTAAAATTGGTGAAAACACAAATTTCGTAATGGAGAAGTCCCTTCGTGAAGATGGATTCTTCACGAGGAAGCAAGCTTCGCAAATGCTCAGTCTCTTCGCAACGTAGAATGGTTGCAAGGTGGATGCCTTTCTCAAAAGTGTCTTCGTAGAATGTTATCTTTGCGAACATACTTCCTTCGTGGTACACAATCCTTCGCGAGTCACAAATTTTCTAATTTTCTTAAATCTTAAAGTTAATGTGTTAACCAATTCATTTGAGCATAGAAGGTGTTGTTATCACGTTTCTTGAAGATAGTCAAGGCCTCCTAGTAACGTGCAAGGGATTGCACAAGAGTTCCCTCAAAGAGAAAGCCAGATCTCATGAGATTATCATTTTTGTTAAAATCAAGCAATCTCCTCCAAAGAGGAGTGTGATCACAACAAGAGTTTAGAATCAAGATCTCAAGGTATTACTTCTCTATGAAAGACAACCGAGATCAAGATCCGCATGCACAGTGAGAAGAGAGACAGACAGACAGAAATCAAGCAGATGAAGATCGCAAGAAGATTCGTGTTTCTTCTTCTTCTTCTTCTTCAAAGAGTATTCCCGGGCTATCTAATAGTCTTTTTCAGCTTCCTCTTTCTCTTCTTATAGAAAACCCTAGACAGCCACCAATGTTGCACATTTAAAGCTCTTCCAAAATTTCTCACCAAAAATCTCTTCTTAAATCTAAATTTCCTTTTGATTTTACATAAGTATTTATAGAGATAAGATTAGGTTATTAGAGGCAACCCTTGACCATGTGAGATAAAGAGAGAGATTCACAGCTAGAGAATAATGGGGAGAGAGGGGAGTGGAGTGCGGCAACCCTAGCCACTCCCACAAGTCTCTCTAAGAGAGGTAAGTGGGGTTAGCTTGGTCATTGCAATCCCTAAAAACAAGGGAGTTGATTCCCTTTCAAATATTTTGAATATTTCAACACCCTGACCATTAATGTCGATGCCTCCTCACCCAGGAGCAATAGCTCTCAGGCCTCAGGGTGAACAAATGAAATGTTACAACCAAGGCTGGATTATTATAGTCCATAGGGATTATGGGATAGTGCGGAAAGCAAGAGTCTTGAATCTTAAGATGGTGAGAGAATTCAAGTATGTTCCATTGATCCTTCAAAGTGTGGTGAGTTGGGCAACTCAAAAGCAGGGGAAATGTAAACAAATCCGTCTTCAAGTTATCCAATAAAATAGGAAGCAAATGATATGTCAAAGACATAGCTAAAAATAATAATAACATGAAAAAAATGGAAATGAAATAAGGAAGCTAAGATGACAACAAAATAGGAAAGACACTTTTTGAAAAACATGACAAGAAACTAATGGGTAGTAAATTTTTTTTAGATAGAAATTCAGGAGTTGGAGGGGACAAGGGCCCACATATGAGCTTTGGCACATAAAGATGAGCCTAAGCCTTTTCTATGTCTGTATGTGACCTCAGAGAGGTCCAAAGGTCACAGGGGTGGGTCCTAGGACCTGACGCCTGTATTTCAAATACACTTGAAATCATCCCAACATATGAATTTTAATTGACATTATAAATTAGGCTTCAGCTGCTGGACAAAAATCTAGCAACCTAATTTTCTGTCAATTTGGACCCCCTACAGGGGCTGAAAAATTCTACAAATTTAAACTAGAACATTGTATAAAAAAAATCAGATCAAAATTCAAACTACAAAAATCACAAAAAATTATGCAATACTAGTTGGTAATAAATATATAAAAAAAATAGTTTTTAGGGAAGATTTGGGGGGACTGTTCTGAAACTCAAACTTGTTCTAAAACTCATGAAAGTTTTACTAGAGGTAGGCTACCTACCCAGGATCCTACCAAACAATTTGGACCCATTTTGATCTTTATAAAATTCTCAAAAAATTCGGCTAGGTGTCAGGGTCAAAAATAAGTCCAACAGAGACATTTTTGTCTCCACTGTGTTGTGCCCTTCTAGAGGCAATCATGGGGTATGTATTGCACATCATATGAGCATGTAATGAACGTGAAATTAATTGATAGAATCTAACCTAACATGCCAAGAGAGAGAGGGTTTAGGGTTACCTCTTCCAAGGGTTGGGGTTAGGGTTTAGGTCTTGAGCTTTTCCTTTCTTTTCTTCCTCTTCTTTCTTTTTATCTTTAGATTTTTGCTCTCTAAATCTCTCCCTATTTGGCATGAATTTAGGGCTATTTATAGAGTTTTGGGGGGCTAGATGGAGGGCTAGGATGTAAGGGGAGATCAAGGGCCAAGATTGCAATATATGGAGGCCAAGGCGCCACTCCCATTGGTGGAGATCAATCTAGGGTAGAGATTAGAAGTTGGGTGGATAAGTGAGAGATCAAGGGCTTGGATTATAATTAGGGTTTACAAAAATGGAGGGCTCGGATAGAGTTTGGGGGTTAATTGGATCAAGGGTGAGAGATGAAACTTAGGTTGAAAATTATCACCTTTGATTGGTTAGGAGTAATCAAGGGTTGGAATGGTTTATGCTAGATGTAGGATTAGATGTGAGTTAGATGGATATTTGAAATCCATGTTATTGATCTTAGGGAGGGTGCACAAGATCAAGGGTGAGGAGTGAAACTTGGATAACAAACTACCATCTTTGGTTGGTTGGGAACAATCAAGGGTTGAAATAGGTTGTGTTGGATGTAGGGTTAATTGATCTTAGAGGGAGTTCATGGGGTGCATAAGGGAGATCCAAATCTAAGGGTTAGGGTTTCAAAGCTCTTAATGTGAATGCATTAATAAGCGTTAATAAGCTAGAGTACAAAATGAATGAACTCATTAATCTCTAATAAAGAAATTACATGGGAAAGAGTCCCTTTACTATGTAACCTCACTTTTTGGGTTCTCATGCTCGAAAACATGCAAACTCAAAGTACATTTTTGAAGTCTCGGATGTTCTGATCGCAATGGTTCAATCGAAAATGAATTATGATAAGGGAAATTTGGGAAATCAAGGTTTGATTAACCTAAAAATCTCTCAAATAATTACTAAAATGGTAAGATGGTAAAATTGGTCTCCGAGGTCTTCAAATAAAAGGAAGCTTTTGGGTTTTGTGAGACACAAACTAAAACCACTCTGTAAATCGATACTTGGGTTGGAAATCATGCTCAAAACCCTCTTTTTGGAGTTGATTGGGAATGTCTTTGGAGTTGACTAAACTTGCCGTGGAAAATTGATGGGTCATAGAGTCTCGGAGCTACAGGAACTGACAGTCTGACCATTGGATTCCCAAACAATGATCAGGAGCTTTTAGAAAGAGGGACACTTAGTGGGATAAAATGACCATTGTTCCTTGAAGAATATGGATTTTGGGATTTCTCAAGTCTGTAATTAACCCTCTTCGGGAGACAGTCTTTCAAGGGCAAGGAAAAAATAAAGAAAATAGATCTAACCCTGCATAATTTAGGTTCCGGGGGAACTCTTGGGGGTTCACTATGTGTCAAATAAAGACAAAGAGTGGTTCAACCTGATTTGGACAACATGTGGTGGTTAGGCTTATAGAGTTTCCAAATGACCTGGTCAAGGGTGATAATCTTTTAAGGACCTCAGAGCTACCAAGAAATGACCACTAATAGACTGAATTTTGGATTTTTGATGAATTTCTAAGAGTTAGTCGAAGACTTAACCGTTGCCCCAAATGTGCTACTCAATTTAGAGTAGTTGGAGGAATCAGAGTAGATTGATATTGTAATTAAATGTACACATTCGAGATTGATATTGTTCGAAGAACATCTGGGACTCATAGAGGTCAAATGTAGCCAAAATTGTGTTGGTACATCTTGGAGAAGATTTGAGATATTGAAAGGGTTTGAGGCCTCAAATGATTTTTAATTTAGAGATGACTTATTAAAGATAAGACAAAAATTGAGAGATGGCCACCAAACTTTCTGAATTCAAATGTCAAATGAACCTTTGAGAGCTTTTTGAGGGTCAAACCCATATCAAAATAAAGCGGAGATTGATAAATTGGCTATTGCTAGTTTCAAAAGGAATTTATTTTGTAAAAATTTCCTTGAAGGTGGCCAAAATTGGGTTGTGCAAGATCTGACATGATACCATTCAGGTGTTGGGAGAAGCTTTGGAGGTTCCTTGAGGGTTCATGTGTTTAATTTGAACGTAAAAGGGTAAAATGATAATTTTACCGCTTATGATGCTTCACTGTGAGAAGGCTTATGGAAGCTGGAGAATTTTAAAGGCAATGTATTTGGCAGTCTTGAATGTGGACCCTCAAAGTCCTATTGATGCTTCTTGAAGAATTAGGGTTTAACCAAAAATGGTGTATTTAGGCTGATCCTTGAGATGGTATTACACATGGCATGATATGGATGACGCTTTTTGCAACCGAAATATCTGGGGAATGCTTCTTAAAGGATGTCTAACCTCCTAGAGTTTAGGCCTGATCTCCCTAAACCAGGGTTGCCTAAGGTCTTGATCCTAAGTGCTGCCTTGATGTGCTTACATTCCATTAAATGACCCAAGTCAAAATTTGGGTCTTGACACTCCCCTTTCCAAATTCTTATGGATTACTCTTGGCACCACGCAACCCTCAGATGAAAAGGCCTCATGTCAACACTAGGAGGTTCCATAGTGGAGATAACGCGGATAACTATGAGAAATACTTCTCTAACCGCCTAATCTCTGTAGAGAGGTTCGTGCACCAATAAATGTTTGAGGAGTCACTCTTCTCACACATTCCATTTCCAGGACGATGGCATGATATCACCATTTTTTAAGGCAATTTTCAAGTGGAGGTTGTGTGATTGTTCTATGCCAATGTCCACAACGTTGACTAGCCGAGTCTCATGTTTGAGACTATGGTGAATGGTGTGGATATAAAGGTTGATCCTACCTTCGTCTCATCCATTCTAGGGATTCGTCTTCCAGGTGGTGAGGTGGTTCAATTTCCCCCATGCTCTCTCAACAAGAGGGAGATTGATGCACTATTTGGCTACCTACACATGCACTGGTATGGGAAGCTGAAAACCATAGGGTGCGATATGCAGGCCTAAATGCTCAATCTCATCTTCGCATCTAACCTCTCACCGACGACACACAACGCCTCTATGTCGGATGCCATGGTTTGGGTAGTTTGTTGTCTGATGAACCAACAAGAAGTCGACATTCTTGTCATCATATGCTACACCATCCTAATCAAGGTGGAGCACGGGACATAGCAACAACCTCCCATATGGAGTCATGATCACACAGATTCTCTCTGCATGCAATGTGCACTTTCCATAGGATGCTTTTGTCCTCACTAATGACATTTCGATTAACCGGACATTGGTTAATCACATGAAGCGTGCTCGCAAGCTTTACGATTAATGCACCACAGCCGCTGCAGCACTAGAGGCCCCAGTAGTTGTAGCATAGACTGCCAATGCACTAGAGGCACCAACAGTAGCACATGATGCCCATGATCTAGATGAACCAATAGCAACACAGGGTGCTCATGTTCTTGAGGCCCCACTTGCGTAGGAGCTACCTATTGTTCCTGCCCGAGATGCACCTAATCCTTCTTAGACAGGGCACTCATATTGAGGACTACCAGCCCTCCTTGTCTAGATCCACTAAGGACTATCTCTAAACCATGCTCCTATGTATGTCCAAGATTATACACAACATGGAAAGGTTAGCTGACAAGATGAACACCATCGAGGAGCAGGTGGCGTAAGTAGAGAGGTGCCACAGGTTGCACTCCTCCAGTTGTGCCTCTTGACCTACAGATCGATTCAAAGACTGAGGAGGCGAGTGGCGGAGATGATGATGATGGATGGATAGGAGTTCTTTTTTTTGTTGTTGCACTGTATTGGAACACCATCCCCTACTCTCAATGTACACCTTTGCTTATATCTATATGAGAGTTTTGGTGCTTTTAGTATCATGTGTACCTTGTTTTTCTATCTTTTGGATACTTTTTCGACTTCTCCATGCTCACTTCTTATTCCATGACAAAAAGAGGGAGACGTTTTATGGAATGGTCATTGGATTTAGGGGGAGAAATCCAATAAATTTTGAGTAATTGAATTAGAATAATTGAACTTCAATTAAAATTTAACAATTTCTACTTAAAGGGAAAAATGAATCAAAGTGTACTATAGACATCAAAGATTTTTACTTACATAATTTATGCTTACTTCGCATTATATAAATTCATTTGCACAAATGTTCACTTGGTTATGTTTCTCTTCATGTCATTGGCATAAAGATTACAGTCATGCTTATATCTTATCATATGCTTGCTTGTATATGCATTTTTATTTCACATTTGAATGAGTTAATGATGGTTTGAGGAAGGTATGTATTTGTCAAATATGTTTCAGGTATACCAAGCCATGCACACATGTAATGGAAGAGCAAGTGTGGAAGGATCCCGAGCATAGATCAAGGGGGAGTGCTAGAAACTATGCATTGAAGATATTTTGCTGCACCTGTATTATGGAGTCTATACTTTTATTTTTTTACCATATTGTACTCTATCCATGTATTTTAGGTTTTGTCATGGAATTCCCAAAGGGGGAGATTGTAAATGCACATGTTGTAAATTTCATGAGTAGGAAAATACATGGGTTGATATACTAGGACTTGACATGTTCACATTGAATCATGTTAAAGTCTAGGAGGTCCTTGTGTCTCACAAGCATGAAGATCAACACCAAAGACCAAGAAGGCTCCAAAGAAGCAAGACGGGATCGTGCGAGGCCATTCTGAAGAATTCACAGCCCATCTGTGTCCTTCCGCACTCTAAAAGGTAAAGAAGGTAAGACAAAAGGTATAGAGACCCTTTATATTCCCTAACACACCTCCCAAGTAATTTGGAGATTTCCCAAGAGACAATCTGGAAAATATTAGGAAGGTGGAGCACTCCAAAGGAGGTTGGAGTGCCCCACAGTGCTCCATGGTAACCCCAAAGTACTCCATCTAGGCTCAGCTCTACAAAAAAATTGCAGACCTGATGCTGAAGAGCACTCCATGGTGGAGCGCTCCAACTGAGCACCTATCAACACCTAAATTTTGACTCGAGTCATGTGATAGCATAAAGACAGTATAACAACATTTAGACATCAAGACTCTAAGCACCTTTGGCTTAGGAAGAGCAAGTCTAGACTCTAAGAGGTTAGGCATTCCCAAAGAGGTCTTTCCAAATGTTCAAGTCACAAATAAACCAGTCAAAACACCTCATTACAACCCAAAAAGCACTATTTCTGGACAAACCCTAATATCTCTCAAAAGCACTAATAGGACTTTGAGGGTCCACATTTTAAAAACCCATTCATGTCATTAGTAAGTTTTCCACCTCCTGTAAGCCTTTCTCCAACAAAGCATCATAGATGGAAAAATTACCTTTTTGCTTTTTTGCCTTCAAAGGCCTAGAACCCACTATCTGTCATCCAAATCACTGAATTTCTCCTCCTCCATAAGCCTTTTTGTCATGAAGCATCACAAGCGAAGAATTCACATTTTCCTTTTTCTCGACCCATGGGCAAAAAATTACCATTTTACCCTTTTCACTCAGAGAATCTACCCCTGAACCCTCAAAGGATCCCTGAAGCCTCTCCTATGGTCCAAATGGTGTAATTTTAGAACCTATGCATCCCTGGATCTCCCTACTCTAAGGAACTCATCACAAACCAAACATTGCTCAAGAACGACAACAACTAATCTCTCAATCTATAGTAACCCTGACCAAGAAATGACCCTTACAAAAGCTCTCAGAGATTCATCCGACCTTCGAATCCAGAAAGGTTAGTCGCCATACTTCAGTCTCAACCTTAGCTTCAAACCTCTAGGTTTGAGAAGAGAATTTTGAAGTCTCGAACCTTTAAGAAATATCAAATCTTCCCTAGAAGGTCAAAAGGCTATTTTCCCGCTTTTTGCTCTTAAGGAACCATAATATTCTTCGGGCCTCCAAATTAGGATCAGTCGGTGTCCATTTCTTCATAATCGTGAGGCCTTCAAAAACCTGTCTAAGGAGCAGGAACTTTCGTAAAACCTCTCTACCAAGATTCCCTTAAATACTCTAAAAAGTGCAATAAATCAGGTCTAAAAATCAGGTGCTCAATCGACTCCTGGGAGTGCATCTAAAATCAGAAATTCAGATGGCCAGTGGCCACACTACTGTAAATTTAGAGCCTCATAGCTATCAGATCCACACTAATTTGCAGAAAATCCATGGCCCAAGCAGTCATTTTTTGCCCAAACCTAGAAAAAACATGTTTTGTCTGTATTTGGCACGCAGAATTCCCTTAAAAGTTCTCCCAGACCCAGAATATGGCAAGGTTAGATCCATTTTCTCATTTTCATCCATGTCTTCAATAAAGCATTTCACAAACTCCCAATTTAGGTAATGTCTGGCCATTCAATTTCACCCAGCTTCAAATAACTACAAAACCCCAATTTATTCAAGCGACGGTGCTTTGAAAAACCCTTGAAAATTGCCCGAGAACCCAATGACCAGTCTATCGACTTTTGTAGCACCAAGACTCCTCAAGCTTCAAATCCCCCAAATACGGCCTAAGGTGGCATTTTACAGAAAAACCAACAACATGCCTTGTTTAATTCAATCAAATTGCTCAAAAAATAGTTTTTGACCTAATTTCCTTCTTGGGTACCGTAATCTCACATAGTCAGAAGCTGTGAATCACCTGAACCTAGAGTCATCTATCCTTGGGCCACCCTCGGATCAATTTTACCATCTTTCCCACTCAGATTACCTCTGAAATCTTTTTTACCAATAAAAACCCTGATTTTACCCCTTACCCTTTTCGTAATTTGGTTTTGATTGGACCAATGTGACTAGAGCATTTGTGACCTCTAAAATTGACACTAATTGGGCCGACTTTCGAGCTTGAGAGCTCATGAGGAGTGATGGCAGATAAAGGATTCAAAAAAATCAGAAAACATATATTATTCAAAATGAGCTAAAAGATGAGATATTTTGTATTAAACGCATTCTCATCTTTAAGCCTTTTTTGGAAACTTTTGGATTGGAATCTTCCAACCCTCTCTCTCACTCTCCACCATTGGATGGTTGGTTTGAATTTCAAATCCCTATAGAGTCTCTCATAGCCCTCCATTAGGCATCCCATGCATCCCCTTTTAGGTTTGAAACCAATGAGAGTATGTCAAAGGGCATCTCCCATGTCACCCACATCTCTCTCCATCCACCCTCAATAAGACACCCCCCATCTCACCATTCACTCAACAAACACAAACCTAATCTAGCCCTCCATGCAGCCAAATCACCCATCTATGCCCCTTAGCCTAGATCAATCTCCACCCTTCACTTAGATTTAATCCTAGACCTCCACCTAAATTAGGATAGACATCATCCTAGCCCTCCATCTAGCAACCCTTATCCTTTATCTCAACCCTCTATTTCACCAATTTAGGGCTATAAATAGCCCCAAATTCATTCAAGGGTGGGTTGGCAACAAAAAGCTCCAAATCCAAAGGAGAGAGGAAGAAGAAGAAAAAAAAAAGGCAAGGATTCATCAATCCTAGGTCATTTGTGGCACAAGGTAAGCCTAAACCTGGGTTTAATTCACATTCCCCTTCATCATTTATCAAATTAGTATGCTATTATGCTGTCCAATTCATGCTAGAGCACTGCTCTAATTCGGGTTACAGAATATAGACTCAACAGCCTCTACTTGCTTTCATTTTTACCCATTTTTATGTTGATTTTTGTATATTTTTTAGAGGGCTAATTGAACCCAAATTTGATTATGTTAGACTAGACATATACATAATATAATGTATTTAATTTCATGAATTTAAGAACTGTGGAAGGCCTCGAGATTGCCTCCCAAACAAACCAAAAAAATCAGGTCTTTTGACACCTAGTTTTGATGAATATTTGTCAATTTTTGTTTGAATTTTGTATTTATGATATGAAGTTCAATTTTTATATGTTGTTCATATATGTACTGCCTACTAGCATGCATAATTTCAGAATTTTCCTATACCCCTAAGGGGTCCAAATGTCCAAAATCAGGTTGCTAGATTTTGGTTCCAGGCCTAACACCTATTTTTTAAGGGAATTAAAAAATTGGCATTCGAAAAACAGGCGTATGAAAAAAATAGGCATTAGAAAAGTATAGGCTTATTATATATGGTTGGAAAGATCTCTCTCTTAGCTTTCTAAATTGACTGACGACGCTCAGATTGGAATTTGGTAGAGAGAGATATACCCTCTAAAGTAGCATTGACAACAAAAATATGCATCAATTTAAAAAATAGGGGTTAAACAAACATAGGCTTCTCATATATGGTTGGAAAAATCTCTCTCTCAGTTTTCCAAATTGATCGACCACACTTAATTTAGAATTTTATGGAGAGAGATGCCCTCCGGAGTGCAAACTGTCCAAACCTAACGCTTGATTTTTAATCAGTTAAAATTCAAGCATTGACAGAAAATATAAGCGTTGGAGAAATTCAGGCGTTGGGATCTAGGACCCACCCCAGTGAACCCTGAATTTCTCTATAGCCTATAGATAGGCAACTAACATCTTGGAATTCATCCATGTGCTTAGGCACCTCTGTGGGCCCTGTTTTCAGGCGTTAGGATGAATTTAAGGTGTTAAGCTTGTGAAAGTCAAATGAAACTCTAGCTTCAAACCAATCCATTTTATAGATATAATCTAGGAATATCTTCACTATAAATGCCTCTTTCAGCTTTCCCAATAATCATAGTAATGTTGACTATACGTTTGTGATCTCCAAGTGTATTAGATATACGAACTTTACCTAAGAGACAACGCTTGAGTTGTGGTTGCTACGTCAATGCAACTAGGTTGAGTCAACCTACCCATTTACTACATTTCAACCTGTCCCGACCTTTTACAGTCTTCACCTTTCCTTAGGGTCATGTCGCAGTGGTTCACAACCCAAAGACCCTGAGACTTGGCTATAGCCCAATTAAGTTCTCAAAACCATGCATATTGGTACAACATAGTCCCAACCCCCATTTAGCTAACTTATCTACATTTTGCAGCAACGTGGAGTACTCTGTAAGTATACAAATAATCTAAAATGAACCTATCCTAAATCATTTTCATAGTCAGACGTACTTGACTATCGAGATTGGCACACACAACAAACCCCTAGAACTACATGCAGTTTGATCCCGACAAAACCCTAGAAACACCTGAACCACAAGATCAGGTATGTAGGCAACTCGGGACTATGTCTAAGGTGCAATTGCAATGATCACACCATAGGGATGGTTCAAGACCAATAGTTTTACATTTAACAAGCATGAACTAAAAAGACGGGTATTTGGGGTGCCTAACACATTCTCCAAATGCAACTAAACAAGTTACCCTTTATCTCAAGAAAGTAGACCAGTATTAGGAGTTAAACCCCTAGACCTTGGGGTCTAGACTTCTCTTTTTCTCCAGAAGAGGAGAACCGATGTTTAACTCTATTGGTTAATCCCAACTTAGTGGCGACTCCCATAAAAGCCTAACCCTCATGTCAAAAGGTTAGCAACCTTCATGCATCAGTATTACGTGCAAAAGAGAGGG
>JAOXJP010219947.1:0-11721 GCA_025762735.1 Platanus orientalis | reverse complement strand
CAAATAAACCAAGATAAAACATATCTAGAGGGTTAATCTCTACAACCCATCCATAAAAAAAATGTTCAATTACATCTTAGAAAAAATCTAATCTCTAAATCACTCCTCATCGGAGCTACTACCCATAAACTCCATAGTCCCTTTCCTTGCCCTTTGCTTGAACCTCTTCCTAATATATGAGTGGCCAGCTCCAAATCAAACATGCTCATCTCCAAGAGGCTCAATCAAACCATGCCTAGGTCTAAGACTACCATCAACCTGTAGGGGTGCCACCTGCACCACCCCACTAGGCATCAAAGCAGTCTGTACTTCAGACTCTACACCGATCTCAGGCTCTCCACTAGCCTGCTCTCTGCCCATCTCAGGCTCCTCTGTGGGATGCTCTCTCTCAAACTACTCGACCTCAGGCTCGGTATGAGGCATCTCGGTGTCTCTACCAACACCTCCCATACCCCCTAGAACAGGGATCTGTCTCTGCAGCTACACAAACCAAAGACACATGTCAAAATCTTCAAGAGCTAGCTAAGGAAAACGTAAACATAATTAAAAAAATGGTAATTACCTCCTCAACCTGAGCTTGGTGGGCGGCCTTCAAGGCCTCCACCTTAATAATATGAGCCTGATGTCTCTGCCCCACCAAGGTAAAGCATCTGGCTAGCTTGTGGAGGGCACTCAGGTATACCTCCCTTAAAACCTGCATAAGTACACAGTGCTAAGGCAAGTAAAAAAATAAGTAAAAATTGCAGACAAATCTAAATTAATTACCTGAGTCACACCCTCAAGGGGACCCAACCCTCTAGTAGCTCTGCCTCGGGTAGGGCACCTCATTGGCCTCACCCTCCACACTAGTCAGAGTCCCTACCTCGGGCACCAAGCCCCTCACATTTGGCTCTGCTGGTGGAGCCCTCCTCTTCCTCCCTCGCCGAGTGGGAGGTGGCAGCCCCTTAGGGGGTGGATGGGTAGTAGTAGCCTATCCAAACAAAAAACAAAGACTATCAAAATTATGAAAATAAAGTAAAACATACTTCTTAAAACAAAATTAAACCAAATACATTTACCGGGGGCTCCACGGGCTCTCCTAAAGGCCCACAACTCTGAGTGGCCCACCACTCAGGATAATCCCTGGCCCAATCCAAGAATGCTGAGGCATCGGTGCCCTCATCCCCAAGGTTACCAGTCCCTTCACTCTCTATCACCCGGGGAGGTGGGTGCAGTACCACAAACTCCTTGACCCCTCCTCCCACCTGCCTCAAACACCTCTCACCGAGGTATATGGTGACCTCGCCTAGAGCCACCAAGACTACCCTCTGGCGAGACCAACCCCAAGTGGAGTCCTGGTCTCGGGCATCATCGGCCTTTAAAGCCCAGAGAGCCCATAGGCACCATCTAACCAGCACAAGCACAATAGACATTAGCAAATGATCTTAAAAAATAACAATAAACAATGAGCAAAGTCAAACTTAACTTTATGTACTTACCTGGTACACAATGAGCATGTCTAGCTCATGTCGGACAGGCGAGATCGACTTTCAGGTCTTGGGAAGGGTGCCCTTCCACCTCGCCACGCATGGGAAGTGGAACGTCTCCTTGCCCCTCTGCCTCGGGCTAAGATAGGGAAGTGCTCATAACACCACACCTACACAAAAAAAAAGAACAAGCCAAGATTAAAATACAATAATAAGACAAGCAACAAATTCAAAAACAAATGAAATAATAAAATGTACATACCTCCCAAAGGAAGCACAGGCCCACAAAGGAATGAGGACTCTATCCCATGGAAATCTCGCTCATGTTGAGGTACATCCACCCGAGGGTGGATCTACCCCAACTCCGTGTAGCTACCAAGCTCAGATCCTCCAGGGCCGGCAGCAAGAGGAAGTAGACTTCGTCACTCTTCTCACAGAAGATCAATCGAGTCAACATGTACAGTAGGAAGGTCCGTGTCGAACGATTCTTCTCTACATCTAAACTGTCGTCTGTAACCCAAACATACTTGTCCTCGAACCATGAGGGAAGGACACCCTTTGTGCCTTTGTAGTAGACCATGGGCTGTGGCCCGATGCAGCGAGCCACCAAAGCGGAGTTGAAGTCCTCCAAGCTCGGTGGGGGTGTCACATCCATGGATAGCCCCGTTATCATGTAGAAGTCAATCAGGAGCACCCCGATCTCCCCCGTCAGAAGATAAAAGGTTTGCGTAATACGAGACCATCTCTCCGTAAGGGCCATCAATAAGGCCTTATCGGCCTACACCATAGGGAAGGTTAGAAAATGGCCAAACCCCATGGCCATCACCCGCTCCTGTACATTTTGGCACATTCGGGCCCATAATCTTAGTACCCCGGACCACGAGCCATGGTACTGCACTTTTTCTTTAACCTGCAAGAAAAAACAAGTTATAATGTGTTAAAACAATGTTTAGAAGCAAAATGAATAAAAAACGATGCAAAAAGAATCAAAAAAAATCAAAGTGTCAAAACTGTCTCTCAGGCCTAACGCCTATTTTCCATCCTGATGCCAGTTTTTTTAAGCTGAGGCTAGTTTTTTAAGCTAATGCCAGTTTTCCATCCTAACGCCAGATTTCCTATTCAACGCTTGTTTTCTCAACACCTATTTTTTTAAATAGGCAGAAAATAGGCGTTACGCCTGTAATTTAGTTTAGTGTTTTTCAAGCGTTAGAACACGGGAAAATCAAGTTCAAATTAATAACTAATCATTCTAAAACATACTAAATCAATTTCAAACTATTTTAAATTCATTTAAATAAGTTTAAAATAAAAAATCTAAGTTAAAACAAATCAAAAATCATAAAAAAGACAATCCAAAACAAACATAACATTGCATCAAATTCAAAACATTTCAAAAATCAAAAGAATCCACAAAAAGCTAAAGTTAAATCAATAATCAAAAGCAAAAGACAAATTTAAAATGAAAAAGCTTACTTCATCCGCAACCGGATACTTCCAAAGAGCATTTTCTTGAGTAGAAAGAAGTGGAAATGACGACTTGGCCCCGCTTGATCCATTGGAGTCAAAAGGAAAAGGCAAAAAGAAAGAAATCTAGAAAAACAAATGAACAAGAATGATCTATGGGGACCTCTCCACTGTTCTCTAACTGAAAGTGCAAAAAAAAGAGAATAAAGACAAAAAGAAATGGTTGTGGGCCATTTAAAACTCGTAACTAATTCCAATGCCTGTTTAACCCCTCAACGTTCGTTTTGTAATTGAATTAAAAAATAGGCGTCAAGCATTTTCCTTCAAATAATTGTAACACCTGATTTACCCTTCAATGCCCGTTTTTAATTTAATTAAAAAACAAGCGTTGAAACAAAAAATTGGTGTTAGGCTTAAATTCTGCATAATGATATTTTTCACTATAAAATGACATTTCTAACCCTGTGCTCATATTAATGTTCACAAACATGGCTCACAGATTAGTACAACTGGACACCTATCCTACCATCTTTGTAAAGTTCACAAATTCCCTAATTTCCCTTCCTCTCGAAGAACGAGAAATTTGAAAATGCCAGAGCTGACTAGGGGCAACATTGGCTTTAGCTCAAATCAATTTGGATTGGCCACTGATAGAAGCAGCCATTTCCTTCTGAGATCCAACATGTATGGTTTTTCACTTTAGAGAACAGGAACTCACACCCACTATTGAGGAGCTCGAATCCTTTCTAGGTTGGGACCATTGTCTTGGCACCAAAGCCATAATTTCATATCACAGGCCCAACTACTGGAAGAACTTCCACATGTTAGACATCTTCAAAGCATCCCTACCTAAGGAAGTCACAGGAGAATATTTACACTGCCCCTTCGATCTTTTACTAGAAAAAGGATTGAAGAAACCCGGTGACTTTAACAACCTAGTCAAGTTCAGGGCATTCACCTTAGTTGTCTTAGGGCAACTTCTACTGTCCCATGGTTGTCATCACATCCACGGTGTTTTGCTCGACATTTTAGATCAATATCTTCAGAAGAAGACACTCGCACTAGTGGTCATCTCAGAGACTATCTCTAGTCTCTCATATTGTAGTCAGCATTCAAAAGGTCGACTATATGGTTGTCCAGCTTTCCTACAAGCTTGGTTACAGGAACATCTATCCGTCTTCGCATCTTTCCCCGCTTATATATCACGCGATCTGGCTCCCGCACAAATCCATGTCAGAAGCCGACCCTTGCCAAACAAGACAACTACATCGATTACCAAAGCTTGCTAGCCACCATACTTCCTGAGAAAATCACTTGGCATGTCGTATGGCATAAGGCACGCTACCCACTCCTTGCTATAAAAGACCGCACCTACATAGTCATCACAGGAGTACACCAGAGCACTCCTTATGTACCAATAGATGTTCTTCGTCAGTTCGCACTCAGACAAGAACTGTTTAACTTTCCTACAATCTTTGAAAACATATACAAGCTTAATCACCGTATATCCAATCATACACGATCCATTTTAATTGCTCTATGGGATAACTCGCATACGAGAATCTCAAGACAACCACAGCTAGTATCCGCAAAGACACAGGCTATGACACCAGCATATGAATAATGGCTTTTACATAGGTTCTTGCACAACCTGTTACTCCTTCAGTATCTACCTCTTCGAATAAAAGACAGTGCATTGAGTCATCATCATCACATACCGAGCCATCTCACACTCAAGCAGAGCATCAGTAGGCATTGTCAGATTTAGCCGAAGAACGGGCTGCACATGCCCGAACTAAGGCTACCCTAGAAGCTGAGGTACTTTTATGCATAGAGGTCAAGGTCTCGTGTGAGTGTACCCAACATTGGAATGAAACACAAGCAGAGCTCATTCACTCATTGAAAAGTGAGCTCAAAAATAGTAGGACTTCCCACAAAGAGTTGGGATAAGAGATGATACACAGCAATGGCATGGCTTTTATGCAAGATCAATGGATGAAATCATGGGTTTGTGAGTTAAGGGAACAGATCTTCTCCCTAGGTTATGAGCCGGTGTCACCTCCATCACCTCCAACAGTGCCTAATCTTTATATTTTACTCATCTTCTAATGTATTGGGGTAAGGCCCCTTTTTGTAAATCTTTTCTAATATATATAAATATAATGTACAAGGCTTTTGTTTCCCAAAAATCTTGTATTTTAGATTAAAGGACATGAATTCACTTGTATGACACATGCACTTGTAAAACACTTGGCTATCAATTTATAAACAATCAAGAAAAATGAACCTGATAAATAATAACAATGAACTTCTTCTCTTTCATTCAAGATAAGCAAGCTACAACTGCTCCCCTAGAGACTCGACTGCAAAAGCAGAAGAAGGCACAACATAGGAAAGCAATGGATGACAAGTCAACATCTCCTCCTACAGCAAGCATTGCGCCCCTCGTCATATCAGAAGCATTCGTAGGAAGTCCACCTCCTGCAAAGACCACTTCAGAAAGCACTTTCCCAGAGGGATTAAAATCAAAATTGGAATGATTTATGGGAGATTTCATGTCCCAGCAAGGTTGGACATCCATTATAGAACCCGATCAATCCTTATCCACACCCCAATCTTCTTCACCATCCCTTAGCCAACTAGGTCTTAGTGAGCAATCTCAAATTTCTCTCCTTTCTGTGTTCGAGAAGTTAATGTTTCAGTATTTAATGAAGCAGGGAGGACCTTAGAGCCTGAGTTCAACAGTTGAACTATCACTCCCCAATACTGTAGAGCAGACTTTCCCACACGGCCAGGCCTACACGCAAGGTCCCACTTATGTCAATACCCTGCTCTGACCCACAACTACACACCTACAGCCAAAGCATAGGGCCGCTACCGACCTTGAAGAACAATATGGGCCATCAATGGCAAGCAAAAAAGGGAAAGAAAAAGATGAGACAAGTGCACAAATAACAAAGCTTACTGCAGAGTTGGAGTTTATGAAGGGGGGATAGTTCCCCATTTATATGGATTTTGAGGACCTCTGTATCCACCCTGGAGGTGTGTTACCACCAAACTTCTAAATGCCCAATGTTGAGAAGTACGATGGTACTACCTATCCTAGGATGCATCTCCGCATGTACTGTAATGCTATGTTCTAATGGGGACATAATGAGCGAATCTTGGTCTAGATGTTTGGCCAGAGCTTAGAGAAGAACGCAGGGAAATGACTAGCAAGACAAGAGAAGAATAATGTCAGCACATGGAGGGCCCTGACACGGTCATTCCTCAACCACTACAGGTTCAATCTTGAACTGTTGCCGACCAAAGAAGAGGTGGAATGAATGAGGCCTACCTCAGGAGAAAGTATCAGGGATTTTTCATATAGATGGAGATTGAAGACCTCCAACTTGAAACATCCCATGTCCGAAGAGGACCTGATATCAACCTTCATGAGAACGCTGGGTCCTACTTACCAACTGATGCTCTTGACTACATCACAGAATAACTTTGCAAAGGTTGTTGATAAAGCCGACAAGATAGAGTTAGCAATCAAGGCAGGGTTAGTACACGAGGCATCACTTGCCCCAGCATGTTCCTCCAAGACTATGCCAAAGAAGGCAGATGCCACAGGGCCAGAAGCTAATCTTGTGTATACCATTAAAGTCCCACAGCCTAGTCAGAATAGTGGTCATTTTCTGTCTCCGCCACAACCAACTCAAGGCTACCCCGTAACTATGAATGTCATCCCTCCTCAAACTCAGTAATTTTACCAACCAAGGTACCCGTGTGCACCGGGAGAAGAAAAGAAGAAAATAAAGTTCACCCCTCTACCCTACTCTTACAAGTACATTATGAAGTATCTCCTCAAGAAGAAGGTATTGCAGCCAATTGATCCCAGACCTCCACCTTATCCTCTGTCCTACCGCTACAATCAAGCAGAGCATTATGAGTATCACCAGACTCCGGGGCATATCCTCGACAGCTGTTTCCGCCTGAAACATGACATCTAAGACCTGATCGATGAGGGTAAGGTATCATTTGACCCTACACCCACCAATCCCCCACCAAATACCAACATCATCTAGAATCCACTCCCCGATCACAAGCCACCGAAAGGGGTCAATATGATAGGTACTACTAGCACCCAATTCAATCCTGCCAGCTACATTACCAAAGTCTTAGAGCCCAAAAAATTTATCTTTTTGTTTGACACAAACCATGTGTCCACTATAGATGGATATGTACCTGAGCCTATCCCTCTTCCTGAATATAAGCACTTACTCACCAACATGTGGGATACGGCCCCAAATAGCCCAATCACAATTCTTCTCCCTGACATTAACATATACAGGGAAGGTTCAGCGACTCATAACCCTTTCTCATCACCTCATATCATCCCACCACCATCATTGTATGCCCAACTTACTAACCTTTCATATCCCTGCCAAGTCATCAACATTCCTCCACCTACCAGAATTCAATACTTGCTTAATAGAGTCCCCTTGGGCTATTTGGTTAGAGAGGTTACAGACCCTGAACTTTCAAAGAATGAGCTGGAAGAGCTCACAGCTTTTATTACCCAGTCTGGCAGAATCTCCAAACCGGTCACATATCTACATCCTGAGGGTAAAGGGAAAGAGAAAATGGTAGAAGAAGAGATAAAGATAGAAGTACAGAGGCAAACTAGAGAAACAAAAGAGAAGAAAGAAAATGAGATTTTTGAAGCAACTATTCAGAAGTTATACTTGTTCTTGGTCGAGCAGTTATCCAAGACACCTGCATAGGTCTCAATCTTAGGCCTCTGCTCACATCAAAGAAACACCGAGAAAGATTCTTGAGCATATTTAAAAAGTCCTTTGTGGATGCCTCAATCACACCAGACATGCTGGAAAATATGGTGGCAAGAGTATCAACACCATGACTCATCACATTTTCAGAAGATGAGATCCCTGAGGGAGATACCATGCACAACAGAGCTATCTACATCGTAGCATGTCATTCTAACATGTGTATTCCACTCATCTTGGTAAACAATAGGTCAGCTTTGAACATTTGCACCAAGGATACATTGGACACGTTGGGGGTTCCCTCAGGTTGTGTGAAACCTAATCCATGTGACATAAGGGCCTTTGACAACTTAGTAAGTCGTGGCCGAGGAGAAGTGTTCATTCCCCTAGTGACAGAAGGGAGAATGTTTCAAGTTTAGTTTCAGATACTGAGCATACCATCCTCCTTCACAATGCTGTTGGGAAGACCGTGGATACATCGGGAGGTGCCATCCCATCCACTTTTCACTAGAAGGTCAAATTCATTATCAATGATGAGGTCATTACGGTGCTAACGAACACAGATGTTATCACCATGACTGGCTAAAAGATACTGGGAGTTTAGAACCTATAAAACCCAATCACATTCATCTCATATCAGTTTGAGATCATACATACAGAGCAAGAGGCGGCTGAGTTGAAGAGGAAGGCTGAAATACTTCCACCAAAATTCAATATGATGGCCCAAATGAAGTTTGACCCAAACAGAGGTCTAGGCAAGCATTCTCAAGGGAGGAAGAACCCCATCAAGGCCATTAGAGTGCCATTCAAGGCAGGCCTAGGTTTCAAATCTCTCCTCAAGCATCAGTTCAAAAAGAACAAGAAGAGGAAAGTCAACTACAAAGCCGCACTACGCTTTGTATCAGCTTCTAAACTCTATGAATCTAGTAACACCCTGCCAGCCATACCACCAGCTCAAATAAAGCCCTCAGAACACAACACAGAACATCCGTCAATATAGCCAGTCATGATCCCTCCCCCAGCCATTAGCCAACATCTTGCTTACTATCTTGAGGTTGCTCCTCATGTCCATATGTCTAGCACTAAGCCATCTGTCCCTGAGGTTGGGGAATGTTCAGCCCCCAACACCTCATAACATAGGGAGGACAACCTAACTCCTCTAAGTCTACTCTCACTCTCTGGCGATGTAAGAGAAGCTCTTCAATCAGTGATTGCACGTGGAGAGTTAGACTTATATGAGATTGACCCTAACCAGGTCATCATGCTGGAAACATGGATACCTGTGGACGCTATAGAGCAAATCAGGAAAGACAACTCAACAGTAGAAGAAGATGAGGATCAGGTGATGGACTGACTGACTGAGAAAAGAGTCTTGGAAGAGCCGACCATTCTCTCACCATTTCAAATTTTCAAAATCTTTTAGTTCTTTTACTTTCACCCTTTTTGTATAAGAACTACGTAGACTTTATCCCTAATGATTCATGAATTATCGAAGCATTCAACCAATGTGCTTGTAAGGGGTATGTAGGCAACCTGAGACACAACTTCAGGCCTAGTCACTTTCTGAAAAAGTCTTTTGTTTTTCTTTACCCTTGTAGTTAAAGAACTACGTGCGGCTTGATCTTGACAAACCAATGTTTTCAAAAAGCAATCATGCTAAAAGTCAAGTATGTAGGCAACCTGAGAAATAACTTCAGGCTTAGTTGCTTTTCAAAATATATATATATATATTTGGTCCACCTCGAGGCCAGAACTACACGCGACTTGATCCCGGCTGAACAAGTTTTCTCAAGCTTGTGATCAGTGCAAACATCGGGTATGTAGGCAACTTGGAGTTGATTCCAAGTCCAGTTGCTCTTCTCGAGTATAAAATCTCCTTTTCATATAAATTAATACTAAAAGCTTTCTTTCACAAAACAGGATCAAGAACAATGGAATGATGATGAGTCAATGCCAAAGAAGGTGATCAAGGCCTTTGAGCGCTAAGAAAATCGGAATCTTCCGTCGGTAGATGACCTCCAAGAAATCAATCTTAGGTAAAAAACTATGCCTAGAGTTATAAAAATTGGGACCCCCAACACTTCAGATCTGGGACATGCCTTGTTGAAATTGCTTAAAGAATACATAGACATCTTTACATGGACTTATGCAGACATGCCTAGTCTGGACACAGACCTTGTCACCCATAAGCTTTCCACTAACCCAGATATTCATCCTATCAAGCAAAAGCCTAGGCGTCTAAGACTAGAATGGTCCCTAGCCCTCAAAGAAGAAATCTAAAAATAATTAAACGCAGGCTTCCTGTTATCTGTCCAATATCCTCAATGGTTAGCCAACATCGTCACTGTAACCAAGAAGGGTGGCAAGGTCCGAATATGCATAGACTACAAAGACCTAAACAAAGCTAGTCCCAAAGATGACTTTCCCCTACCCCACATTGACGTGCTCATTGACAGTACTACCGGACACGAGATGATGTCATTTATGGATGGGTTCTCAAGCTACAATTAGATAAGATGTCAGTAGAAGATCATGAAAAGACTGCTTTCACGATCCCTTGGGGCACGTTTTGCTACAAGGTAATGCCCTTCGGTCTAAAAAATGCTAGGGCAACATATCAGTGGGACATGACCGCCCTCTTTCATGAGATGATCAATAAAGAGATGGAAGTCTATGTTGATGACATGATTGTCAAATCTCATCACAGAGAAGATCATCTGAGCCATCTACGGAAGCTATTTGCCCATCTCAGAAAATACAAATTGAAGCTGAACCCGAACAAATACATCTTTGGAGCCTCCCATGGGAAATTGCTAGGCTTCATCATTAGTGAAAGAGGCATAGAAGTTGATCCTTCAAAGGCCAAAGCAATCATTGGAATGCCTATACCTCACACAGAGAAGGATGTACGCAGTTTTTTAGGCCATATTAAATACATCAGTCGTTTCATTGCCCAACTTACTCCCATCAGTGAGCCTTTATTTAAGCTACTAAGAAAGAATGTTCCAACTTAATGGAACAATGACTGTCAAGCTGCCTTCGATAATATCAAGAATTATCTGCTAAGCCCACCTGTATTGATCTCTCCAGAGCCAGATCGCCCGCTCATTCTATATCTGACTGTGCACGACAACTCCATGGGATGCGTGCTAAGACAACATGATAAGACTGGAAAAGGGAATAAGCCATCTACTATCTGAGTAAGAGTTTCGTTGACTATGAAACCAGATACACTCCACTTGAGAAGACTTGTCTGTCTTTAGTCTATATCACCAAAAGGCTTAGGCACTATTTCCTATCATACAAAGTGTTCCTGATATCTCAAATAAATCCCACCAAGTATTAATTTAAGAAACCAGCAACTACGGGAAGGACTGCCCGATGGTTCATGATGCTATCAAAATTTGACATTACATATATCTCACAGAAAACCATTAAGGGGTAAGCCATGGCCGATTTCCTAGAGATGGACCAGTAGATGAACCTTCATCCTCGAAATTTGACTTCCCAGATGAACACATACTGTGTGTTGAAGTGGAATCAAACAAGATTGTCAGATGGAAAATGTGTTTTGATGGAGCTGTCAACCAATTAGGCTGCGAGATTGGAGCCGTGCTCATTTTCTCTACAGGTGTCCTCATTCCAATCGCTACAAGGCTACATTTTTAATGCACCAATAATATAGCAGAGTATGAAGCTTGCATCATCTGTTTGAAAGAAACCATTGATCTTGGCATCGATGAATTGGAAGTCTATGGAGACTCAACACTTGTCGTATTCCAAGCAATCGGAGATTAGTTTATTCGGGAAAAAAAGTTTCTAGACTACCATGAATGCCTACAGATCCTATCCAAGAACTTTGAATATCTAACTTTCGACTACATTGGCAGAAGAAGAAAAAGCTTTACAGATGCTTTAGCCACATTAGCTTTAATGATTGACATCCCTCATGGGGTAAACATGACACCTATTGAAATTGAGTAGAGGAATGAGCCAGCTTATTGCCTCCAGATCACAAC
>JAOXJP010219936.1:0-11722 GCA_025762735.1 Platanus orientalis | reverse complement strand
CTGCTGCAACCAAAACAGTATATTCATCAATTTCCCCCCGCATAACAAGCTGACACGTGTAGTTTTTTTAATTTGGTGCCTTTTAAACAGGGAGCATATGTTCATTTGAACACTTTTTTTTTTAGTTTTAGCCCTATAAACCCCATTGTATGCTGAAGATTTGGTAGGACAATTTAGATATTGGCTTAAAGTTGGAATGACATCAAGACTAACACATCAGTCCCACATCACTTTTTCGATGCTGATGTGTCAGCCTTAATGTCATTCCAACTTTAGGCACTTTCTAAGTTCTCCCAACCTAATCCCAGCTCCAGTTGAATGGGTATCTATTTTTTTTTATTTGAAAAGTGTTTTTACAGTTTTAACCCTATTCACCTCACCTTTCTTCTGTGTGGGACACAAAGGGACATGAAAATTGCGTGTAGCATATCCTATCCCTCTTCAAATGCGCATTACAACCACCGCGCAGACCGTTAGTAACTGTGAAACCGTAGCAAGACAAGTCGACCCCTTACATTCGCAAATCACAACTACTTTTTTCCCGCCTGAAAATCGAAATTCATTCGGAATTAAAGTTTTTTTTTGCATTTGATTTGAATTCGTTTACTCTATAAATTTTCTCCATCCCTCTCTCTTCGTCTCTGTAATTTGCAAGTCACTTTTCAAACTCTGTTTTTCTTTCTCTGATTCTACCAAGACAGCCATGAAAAAGCGGACGACTACCTCCATTGCTCACAAAAAGCCCGACCAAGAGTAAGATCTCCGTCCTCTCTTCGTTTTACTTCTTGATTTTGATGTTTTCGACCTTTCTGGCAGTTCTTTCTTCAGCTTCCTTCTTCTAATAAAAGAATGATCGTTTGATGCTTACCTCTTTCTCTATCCAGACTCGTGAAGAAACGGGAAACTGATGCAGATGCTACTGAAAATAAAATAAATTGGTGTGAGATGAGTATTATTGATATGGAAAAACCGCTTTCAGGATTCTTCTTTTTTATGTGAGTCTTTTTTCTTTCTTTCTTCAAGATTTGGTTAGATTTAGAGATCTATTGATTAGATCGGCCTAGTGGTTTTAATTTTAGTTTAATTTTTCTGATCTGGTGGTGATGGCAGGGAGGAGTTCAGGAAGGAGTACATTGCTGGAGTAAGAATTGAAATTCTGATTATAGTATTTATTGATTTACAATCTTTTAATGCCCTCTC
Organism: Platanus orientalis; assembly: GCA_025762735.1. Classification (NCBI taxonomy): domain Eukaryota; kingdom Viridiplantae; phylum Streptophyta; class Magnoliopsida; order Proteales; family Platanaceae; genus Platanus; species Platanus orientalis. The sequence goes on along the minus strand of JAOXJP010219936.1, from coordinate 10,522 downwards.
TCTCTCTCTCTTCCTCTCGTGATCTAAGTTTCTGAGATCTGCTTGCAGCTTGAAAAGGCCGGCCGTAAGAAATGGAGGTCGATGGCTGATACTGTGAGTTCTTTCACAAGTCCGATTACTTGTAAAATTGGGGGAAACACAATTACTCGTCAGATCGCGGACTTATATGCGATTTGTAGAAAATCGCTTTTACAGATGCAATGATTTTGCGGATTTTTTTTTTATAATTTAAACAAAAATTGATATGATCTCCATTTCGAAGTGGATTTCTATTATTGCATATATGTGTTATCCTTCGCGTTAGTGCTATATATTAGTTGAACTGTTACATCTTTTTAGAGATTCTGATATCTGTTATTTTTATTTTTAGGAGAAGGCTCCTTATGTCAAAAAATCAGTCCTTGATTATTTTGAGAAAGTTAGCGAGGCCATTCACAAAAAGGTCATAATTATTATTATTTTTCTTTATTTCCTTTTTGGTTTATTAGTGCTGTTTTTATCGCCGAACAGTGTTCTAATACATAATTTTTATCGCCGAACAGTGTTCTAATACATAAGAGAAAAAAGTATAACTCACTTTACGGTGATAATGCGTCATCCTCTTGGTGCCGTTTGCACCTTTTTGCACAAAATTCATTTTCACCTAATCCCAGTCCCCACTGTGGTCGTTCATTATTACCTTCACTCAAAGGGTATAACACTATATGGGTCAACTGAACACGACTCATTTATTAACCGTGTTAAAGTGGGTTGGCCCGCCCGCTGCCTTGAGCCGAAACATGATTACAGAAAACTCTAAATTGCTAATTTTGGATTCACAGGTCTTATGACTACGGATGGCAATTTGTGTTGTGTTTGTGTGTCATGTCAAGTTAAGGGTACTCAACTTTTTGAATTAACCCAAACACAACCCAGTCAACCTGTTTTGACCCGAAACATGATTAAAGTAAACCTTGATCTGCTAATTTTGTATCGGGTTCACCGGTTGTGTAAAACAATGCCATCCCTACGTCAGTTCCTTTTGGGAATGTTTGATAATCTATCACTGAAAGAGAGGTTCCCTTCATTTATTTTTTATTAGGCACACTAAAAATTCGAACTTAGTCTGTAGTTGATCAAAACTGTTTATACTAATGCACAAGTTTTATCCTTTGGAAGGCCCCTTTTGTAAATGGGTGTTTTTTTCTTTAATTGGAATCATCTTTTAACACCTATACCCACATTGTGTTGGCACCCCGCATCCTCTACAACTGTTGTAACTACATTAACATGTAGCGATTATCTACGGTGCAACACGTATAAAAAAACTAGAAGAGAAATACCTACTCAAATCGGTTAACATTTGAACCCTCCATTCATTGGATCCCTTATAATAGGAATTCTTGGAAGTTCTTTTGGAGTAAAAGCTTTATAGCTTGGAGCCTTGGATGGCCGTAATCATATATGACGAGATACCGATATCTGTATCTATTCAATGATGGTCCCACATTTTACAAGCGTAAGTGCATAACGAAACCATGATTACAATGTTAAGTTTTTAACCGTCCGTTATGCTTCTTTTTTTTTCTTTTTCTTTTTTTTTGGGTTGTTGCAGGCGGATGCGGATGATGGGTGTCTCAATGAGCTGTGAAATGGGATTATAGTGGTTTCCTACAATGGTTAGGTGGAAGTGGAATACAATTAGCTCTAGATTTTTCTTCTAAAGTCATGTTGCTCTTTTAATTGTTTGTAGCTTATGCTTACCCAAGGGGTGAGATAGAACGTATACTTTAGGTTGTGGCTTGTGGCTTTGTTCTCCTACTAACTGCCCTTTTCTTTATCTTAAAGGGGTTCCTTTCAATAGCGAAACATGATTTGATGCAGGACAGTTATATGGAATTGATGCAGCATCCTTTTTCTCTTATGGTCTTCTTTTTTTTTTTTTTTTAATTGCTGATATTATTGGGTACTTCTTTGATATGGTTCGCAAAATCAAGTGTTAAGGCGATGAAAGTGGTACATATGTTACAAAGCCAATCCGGATTGGAGTGACCTTTTTTGCCTGATTTTGATAAACTGTCAAGTTAAATACCAAAAAAATACCAACAGTTTTCTTTGTAAATCCTGAATCCCCAATCAAATTGCAACCCTCTCCTTCCCTAGATTCCAAACATAAACCATTCTTAAATCCAAATATATATATATATATATATGTTTTCATCAAAATTAGTCACAAATAAATAAATAAAAAGAACTTGGAGGCTAACTCACGGAAGCCTAGAATCAAGCTTACTAGAAAATCATACCAGACGAAAACGAGTCCGGATCGTCTACTGCTAAACTGTGTTGTGCGAATGACGATACCAAAGCAGGAGAGCATTGTCCCTCAAATTCTAAAACTCCTACTCCTTTTGGCCCTCATGTCGAGTGTTAAGATGCCCCTCAACAGATCGAATTTGTAATGAACTTCTATTATATTCTCCATCGTTTCGTGATTGTATTACGGTGACGGGATTACTCAGAGAAAAATAGAAGATATGTAAAATATCAATTTAAACTTGACGACGGGCTCGGAGGATGAGCGAGATTGGTGGGATTCATAGGCCAAGCGCGGAGTGCCCTTCCATGCCGGCGACTTGCGTTACAAAGCATATCTAGAGAGAGATTGGCATTGCATGGTTGTCAGCACATCACTTTGGGTATGATATAAACCCAAGTTTGCCTTGCCTCCGATTTGGTACAACCCCTAAAGTCAGACTAAGGTTTTAAATGACATTAGGGGTCAACACATTGAAAAAGTGACATACATTTTTTGGAGGATGCTTGTACTTTTTTGGTGCTGATGTGTTGGCCCTGATGTCGGTCTCACCTTAGTCTGGCCTCAGGTGGTCTCACCAAACCCTCAGGGCTCCCATCCTCATTCCTTTCTCTACTTTCGTGAATGGGTTTCAAACCCATATGTGGGCTTTTATAATGGGTTTCAATCACCTAAGACACATGTCCGCTTTTAGGTGGACATTAATCAAGCCTCTTGGCCATGAATGGAATGGATGTGGTTGGTCCACTAGTTTCAAACCCATCACAACTGAGCCTAGTCCATCCGCAATTGAATCAATCGTAGTCTTTGTCTTTCTGGCATGATTGCACTTAATCGTTGCCCACTAGTCCTCAATCGCAGACTGGATCAGTCACCAATTAGCTCTTAGCTGTGCTCCTTTAGTCACACCCCTTCACGGGCCAGGGTCAGTCACGACTAACCCTATCCAATCGTGGACTGTATTTCCCCTGGTTCATTGACCCATGTCAGTCTCGTTAGGACCATCTAGCCACTATTGGAATTTTTAAAGTTTAAGGAGACCGATCGGGGATAAGGCCCGATCGATCAGGCATATACCCGATTCATCGAAAAGTTAAGGCTTGATCAATTGGACATATGTTGATCAATCAGAAAGCTAAGGCCTAATTGGTTAGACATATGCCGATCGATCGAGCATATGTTCAATCGATCAAGACGGTCTTCAGAAGAAAACCTGCTATGTTTCATTGCGGCTTTCTTGGTTTTTCATTCATGGGAAATTGTGGAGGCGTGTCCAAGACATCTACAAACATTCATTCATGACTTCAACATCAAAAGGTGCTTAAAATGTCTACAGACACATCTTAAGGTGTCCCTACAATTTCTATAAAAGAAATGCAATCCTTAACATAAACTTTACTTCAAATTTCTCTATCTCCCTCATCTCTTTTCCCATCTATGTGCCTTGTGAAAATCCATTGATTTCTCTATATATAGTTTTAGAAGATTACTCATTGGTGTTCAAAGGTTGATCTTATGGTGTTGCAAACCATTGATCAACAACATAACTTCAATTAAGCCCGTTTTATCCTAGAGACAAGTTTGCTGACTTATTGCAGTCTTTATTTCTTTAAAAATGAAGTAGATGACGAATATTGTCTTAAGAAAAACATGATCCGTGACTTGGGCATTGTTATTCCATTATCTTGTAAAATCCTTGCAACATTAAATCTCAGTTATAACATTCTTAAGACAATATTGTGATTGACAAAATCAATAACAATGGCTCAATCTTCAATAAACCAATCATCAGTTAATGCTCTCAAGTCCAACATGACGAAATTGGAAAGATTTAATGGATCGAACTTTAGACACTGATAGTAAAAGCTTCATCTTATTCTCACTCTTTTGGCATTGCATGTGTGTTAACAACATCGAAACTGCGGGAACAAGAGGAAAAAACATTTGCACAAACCACACAAAGAATGACATGGGAACTAGACAATTATCTCTGTAAATGACATAATTTTTATGCATGGTTAAATGTCTTGTTTAATGTCTATGAAGCAGTGAACAAGTCAAACACAAGTTTTAAGATGCAAGAAGAAAGAAATTCTTAATAAGTCAATTTCTGGAATTTACTATGACTGACAACAAGTCTATTTTGAATCAATTTCATGAATTAGTACACACAGTGAGACGACTTGAAAATGGATGAATCAATTCTAGTCGGTTCAATCATTGATAAACTTCTTGAATCTTTGTGAAATCATAAGAATAATCTTAAATATAAGAAGAATGAGATGTCTCTAGAAGAACTTGCACATGATCTTCAAATAAAAAAGCAACTTTGGTTATGAGGGAAAAAAAAAAAACAATCAAAGTTTCTAGCAAAGATAAATAAAATAGAAGAAATTCCACAATAATCTACATTCAAGAATAGAATTCACAATAAATGAGAATTCAAGAAGAATAACTGAGAGGGCTTACTTCTATTGCAACAAGCAAGTTGGACACTTCATGGAAAGTGGGATTGGAATTTGGAAAGACACATTTTTGTTATTTTATTTTTTTAATTTGCTAACAAAATAAAATCTAGTTGTTTTTATTAGAACCAGGTTTGTAAAAAAAAACCATCGATTTCCATCGGTTTTGACCAATTTTACCAGTTATATGCGGTTTTTTGGCATATTATGGTTCTAAGCTTCTATAGAAACTATTGTCGGTTATGGTCAAACCGGATTAACCATCTAGTCCGGTCTGGTTTTCAAAACTATGACATACACAAAAAATTTCATAAATAAAAAAATAAATTATAACTGGAAAAGATCTATTACACCCAAAATTGTTTGATCCCACACCATAGGTTAACATGTTATGATTTTAATTTGGTGCTTCTTTTAAATAGGGAGAAAATGTTCATTTGAACAATTTTTTATAGTTTTAATCCTATAATCCCCAATTGTACGGGTACCATTTTTTTCATTTGAAAAGTGTTTTTACAGTTTACCTCACCTTTCATGTGTGTGGGACATAAAGGGACAGGAAAATTGTATGTAGGACATTCTTTCCCTCTTCACATGCACTTAATAATTACACCGCCCCAACTAAAGTGCAGATCATGTAGCCCTTTTACTGTAGTGAGACTGAAGCACCAAGGCGCCGAGGGACTGTACTAATTGTGCAACCGTTACAAGACAAGTCCAATCACGTTCACAAATCTCAACGACTTTTTTCCCCGCCTAAAAATCGAAATTCATTCAGAGTTACAGTTTAATTCAATTTTTCGTATTTGATTCAACTAGTGGATGAACCGTGAGAGCACGGGTACCTGACCAGTGGAAGATGGAAGCGTGGGATAAACTAACAAAAAAAAAAACCGTCGAGGAGGAGAATATTTGGGAGACTAGGAAAATAGTTTTAGAAACTAACTAATGGGTAAGATTTTGAATGAGAAAACTTAGGATAGAGGAAGAAAAGAAATAGGAGGGAAGAAACGTAGGGGATTGACGAAACTTGGGATTGTACATGTGTCACCCACTAAAAATTAAAAAAAAAAAAAAAAAAACCAATAAAATTCATATGGGTTGTCCAACTCAACAACCCCTATCTATAAATTCTTTTATTCTATAAACTATTTCCATCCCTCTCTCTCTCTTCCTTCGTTTTTGTAATTTTCATTTCACACTCTTTCAAACTCTGTTTTTCTTTCTCTGACTCTGCCAAGACAACCATGAAAGGGCGGACAACCACCTCCATTGCTCACAAAAAGCCCAGCCAAGAGTAAGATCACTCTCCCCTCTTCGTTTTACTTCTTGATTTTGATGTTTTCGATCTTTTTAGCAGTTCTTTCTTTAGCTTCCTTCTTCTTCTAATGAAAGAATGATCGTTTGATGCTTACCTCTTTCTCTATCTAGACTTGTGAAGAAACGGGCAAGAAACTGATGCAGATGCTACTATAAATCAAATGGATTGGTGTCACTACAACAAAAATGGTTTTTAACAGCATGCTTTACAAAGATGTAATTTTATACAATGTTTTTATAGCAAAATGTTGTGAAATGGGATAAATAGAATAAGCAGTGTTTTTAAAACATTGTATAAACATATAAAAACAATGTTTTGGTTAAAACGCTTTTAATATTGGGTTTATACAGCATTTTAAAAACGTTGGTCATATTCGACCCACAAAAACAATATAGCCAATATCCCACCCGCAAAAACAATATAGTTAGCACCTGGTCATTTTTAAGACTTTTTCCCTTCTTCCCGCATTCACAACACTAAGAATAGGGCTCAATTCTGAGCTAAAAAAAGGGGTTTGGTTCCCTCTCTCTCTGCTCTCTCCTCTCAGTCCTTGCTCTCGCCTCCCCCTCTCTCTGCTCTCGCTTCCCTCTCACCTCCCCCTCTCACCTCCCCCTCTCTCTGCTCTCACCTCCCTCTCTCTTTCTCACCTCCCTCTCTCTCTCTACTCTCGGCTCCCTCTCTCTACTCTCAGCTCCCTCTCCCTCTCTCTACTCTTGTCGGCGTAGCAACAACATAAGCCTTCATTTTCTCCTCCTTCAGAATCTTCCATCAGTTTGTACGATGAAGTTTTGAAACCGATTCTCAATCTACAAGGCTCCCTCGGGTTAATAGAGACTATAATCGACTTTCTATGTCAAAAATATCATATCTTCAAGGACGATTTAGTGGAGAAGAAGATCTCGGCAATAGTGTCTTCTTTGAAGAAGCAGGACACTAAGGACAAGATGAAGAAGGCCAAGGATGAAAGAAAGGCAGAAATGCCTACTTCGGCGGCAGCAAAGGAAATATAACGGGAGACACTGAAGATGGTCACTTCGTCGTCAAAGAAAAGCAAGCAAGAGAAGGAAACAACGGGGAAGGCGAAGGAATAGGGGAAGGATAACGTACGATGTTCATTCTTTTATGCCTAGTTTTATTTTATCTTTCGTATATTGTCAATTCGTCCTATTTCTTTTTAAGTTCTAAAATTTCTTCTGCATATAGTTGAAATCCTAACTTGTATGTTGTTTATTTTCTGATTTAATGTGTATTTTAATTTTCAGAAATTTTCTGTAATTTATTTCTTTGATCTAGTGTCATAGGGATTGACCTTTTAGATGATTTGTTGTTCATCTTTTGGATCTATGTTGTCTTCAATGATTTTTTTTATTTCATTTTTTTTAGAAACACAAAGTTGTAATGTAATCCATCTCGTCTTATTTTATTTTATTTTAGGGAATCCCCCCTGGTTTTTTATGATTCATGAATATTTTCTATTGTTACATGCTATTCAATATATGCGTTTGAAAATGTTGCACTGATGAATGTGCATACAGGGGGCCAAGTTGATATAGATTGAATTTATTGGTTGCTTTCATTTTTTATCTTCAATTTCTTATATTTGGTGAAATTGGCTTTGTGATTTGTGATTCAGGAAACAGGCGAAGGCTTGAAAGAACCGACTCTGGTTGTGTGCAAAGATGAGGAATTTAATTCTATAGCATTTTAAATAATTAAAAAAAAACCTTTAGCCAACGTTTTCTAAACGCTGGCTAAAGCCTTTTTGCTAGCGTTTTCAAATTGTGGCTTGAAACAGTGTTTAAAAACACTGCCTATGGTGGAAACACTGTAAAAGACCATTTTTGTTGTATTGAGCATTATTAATGTGGAAAACCGCTCACAGGATTCTTCTTTTTTATGTCAGTTTGTATATTTTTTTCTTCAAGATTTGGTTAGATTTGGAGATGTATCGATTAGATCAGCGTATTAGTTTTAATTTTAGTTTAATATTTCTGATCTGGTGGTGATGACAGGGTGGAGTTCAGGAAGGAGTACATTGCTGGAGTAAGATTTGAAATTCTGATTATAGAATTTATTGATTTACAATCTTTTAATATCCTCTCTCTCTTCCTCTCATAATCTAAGTTTCTGAGATCTGCTTGCAGCTTGAAAAGGCCAGCCGTGAGAAATGGAGGTCTATGGTTGATACTGTGAGTTCTTTCGCAAATCTGATTACTAGTCTGATCGTGGACTTATATGCGATTTGTAGTAAATCGCTTTTTCAAATCCAGTGTGAACTGATCGGCATCTATTTCTATTAACTTCATCTATGTCTTATCCTTAATTAGCGTTTATGCTATTTTTAGTTGGAACTATTACATCTTTTTAGAGCTTCTGATGTGTGTTATTTTTATTTTTAGGAGAAGGCTCCTTATATCAAAAAAATCAACCATTGATTATTTTGAGAAAGTTAGAGAGGCCATTCGCAAAAAGGTCATAATACATATTTTTGAATTATCAGGGACGTGGTGGGGAAGAAGGAAAGGGTAACGACTCTGACAAATCGACTTCCGAGGTCCACGACGAGGAGAAAGCAAGCATTTAGGTAGGCCTTGCTACTTCGGATATATGATGTAAAAACGTTGCACAAGTTAAGCTACTTGATCAACTGTAACCATTCGTTATTACCTTCATGTCAGAATTAGGAGTGGCAGGTCGGGTTTCGTATCCAGTCAAGGGTATACGACTATATGGGTTAACCCGAAAACAACCCATTTATTAATCATGTCAAAGCAGTTGATCTGCTTTGACCCAAAACACAATTACATTAAACCCTAACCACTAATTTTGTGTCGGGTTTTGGTTAGTTTGCGGTTAGGGTTTGTGTCGCATATTAGTCAACCCCAACATGACCCATTTCTTACTGATAGATAAGCTCCATTTATTTTGATTAGGCACACTAATTTCCAACTTAGTCAATGGTTGATCAAAACTGTTTTGACTAATGCACAAGTTTTATCTTATGGAAGGTCCCTATTGTATATGGGTGATTTTTTCCTTCAATTGGAATCATCTTTGAGACCCATACCCACATTGGGCTGGCACTGAAGAGTCCGGATTCTCTACAATTGTTGAACTACATTAACATGCAGTGATTGTCTACAGTGTAATGTATAAAAAAATTTAGAAACAGAAATACCTAAACAAATTGGTTAAAATTTGAAGTTCTTGTATATGTGTCGTGGTGTAGACTTGCAAGTTAACGTATTTTAAAGATTGAAGACGATCTTGATCCTCTCCGCCTCACATGTCTTCAAGTGCACATGTACTCCCAAAAAGTGAAAATCATCCATCCAAAAAAGTGATAATCGTTTTTTTTTTTTTTTTTGTTTGGAGTCTTTTGAATAAGCCAATCTGGATTGTGATCTTTTTTTTGACTGATTTTGATAAGCAGTCAAGTTAAATACCAAAAATTAACTAGCATTTTTTTGGTAAATCCTGAATGCCCTTTCGAATCGGAATCCTCTCCTTACCTAGATTCCAAACATCAACCATTATATTCTCACATCCAAAAAAATTTCTTAATAAGGAAGAAAATGTTCTGTGATGACAAAGTGTCTAGTGTTTATGGTGAATTATAAGTTGATACACATTATGTTTGGGTTCAAAAAAGTGGTCAGTTGTAAAAACAAAGACTCCAAATTCAAAAACACATTATGTGTCAATCAATGACATGCGTGCATATGTCTATGTCAATACAGACAATCATTCTCCTTCCTATGAACCGAAGGGAACTTGGAGGCTAACTCACGTACGCAAGCCTAGAACCAAGACTACTAGAAAATCAACTAAGAAAATCATACCCGACGAAAACGAGTCCGGATCTTCTAGGAGTACCTCTACTGCTAAACTGAGTTTTGTGCAAGTGAAGATACCAAAGCAGGAGGGCATGTCCCTCAAATTCCAAAAATCCCACTCATTTAGGCCCTCGTGTCGAGTGTTAAATATCCCTCAACAGATCGAATCTGTAATGAAATTCTGTTATGTTCGCCATCGATTCGTGATTGTATTGCAGTGATTGGATTTCTCTGAGAAAAATGGAAGATAAGCTTGACGGACTTTTGGAGGATGAGCGAGATTGGTGGGATTCAAAGGCAAAAGTTTCATGGTTTGGTTGAACCATAGTTTTGAGACCGAACCAGTCATTGAACCGGTAAGGTGGATTGTTCAGGTAAAACCTGGTTTGATCATCGATTTGCATGGCCTAATCATGCTTCGCTTCTAACATTAAAATATAATTAGAATACCAAAAATTAAGACAATTCATAATGCAAAAAAATAAAATAAAGTTGTGACATCACTTTCAAAATATTACAAAAAACATTAAGTGAAAAAACTTACCTAATGTAATTGGGGACAGGGGCGGAGCCAGGATTTTCTCATTAGGGGGGGGGGGGGCAA
>JAOXJP010219925.1:0-11722 GCA_025762735.1 Platanus orientalis | reverse complement strand
AAAGGAACATTCCTTCTAGCTCACAAGAGAGAGAACCAACTCTCTTCTTCTCCTTTAGATGCTTTAAAGCTTGAGTGAATGTGTGTAGAGCTTATAGTACTCAAGAATGCCCAAAATCCTTTCTCTCTTTCCCTTTATGAAACCTCTAAACCCTTATGTTTAGAAGAGCACAAATGTTTTCTTATATGGGTTGTGGCTCACCACAACCCTTGAATGAGCATCATCCAAAATGGGCAAATCATTTGGTACATACATTTCAAATTGAAAATTTTTGCCCAAATTAGAGCTCTTCATTTAGGGTGGAGCGCTCCAACTCTCCACCATTTTTGGAGCTCTCCCTAGGAGCATTCGTCTACAAGAAAAAGTCTCGAGACTTTTTGGAGTGCTCTATTTTAGGGTTAGAGCATTCCAAATTGGACAATATGAACTACCAGTTTGGCTGGGTTGGAGCACTCCAACGCACTTGGAGCACTCCACCTTCCTTGGTTTTTCACAAAATGCCTGTAAGGAATTCTCTAACCATCTAGGAGGTGTGCTAGGGGCCCCTAAAGGTCTCTATGAGTGATCTTACCCCTTTTTGCCTTTTACGGATGCAAAAGGATGCATATGATGTGAACATGTTGTTTTAGTCCTCGCATGATCCCGGCTTGCTTCCTTAGAGCTTTCTTGGTCTTCGAAGATGATCTTCACACACAAGAGAGACAAGATCATCCTAGACTTTAGCTTAAACATGTCAAAGCCTAGTCTATCAACCCATGTATTTTCCTACTCATGGAATTCACAATATATGCATTTATAATCTCCTCATTTGGGAATTCCATGAAAAAATCTAAAATACATAGATGAAGTATAATATGTAGAAAAAAAACAAAAATATTGACTCCATTATAGTGTGCCACTAAATATCTTCAATGTGAAGGCTCTGGATCTCCCCCTTAATGAAAGCTTAGAATCTCTACTCACTTGCTCTTTCCTTCAACACATGTACATGGCATGGTATAATTGAAACAAATTCGACACACAAATACATTTCTCAAACCATCATTAGCTTAGTCAAAAATGAAATAGAGAATGCACACACAAGCAGGCATATGATAAATATGAACATGATAATGAATGATCTGCCAAGTGAAGAGCAAGACTACTAACTAATCAATTTATGCAAGTGAATATGAAAAAATGATTAATGAGCACAACTTAATTAATTCATTAGTTTTAGTATTTTTTTTTTTGTTCACTTCTTTTTCCTTTCAAGTAGTAATTTTAAAATTTTAGTTGATGTTTAATTACTCAAATTTTATGGATTTCTCCCCCTAAATCCAATGCCCTTGTAGTACTCCCCCTATTTACATGGTAAACTTCTCCTCTCCCTTTTTGTCATAGAAAAATTTAGGGGTTATAAGAACTATGTACATGAATATCTAAACAAAGAGACTAGGATCTATCAACAGGAAATTAAGTTGCTGCATCATCACCTTCACGATCGCTCACCTTAGCCTCGGTATCACTGTGCAGATTGGGAGGAACACATGAAGAAATGCAAGCATTCGGGTCCTAGCACTGCTCAACGTGCACTAATCTCTCCTCCATAGAGTTCAATTTATTCACAAACTTCTCCATGTTGTAGATCATTTATGACGTGTACAGATACAGAGAGTATAGAGGATCTCCCTTGCTAGGTAATGTGGGCATGAAATCACCCCATAGGAGTCTGTGATGGGCTAGGTGCATATCTGGCTGGCTATAGATCTAGAGGGGGCTCTAAAGTAAAAGGGGCCTCCTGGTGGTCACCACCACCCTGTGTTGTAGCTGGTGCAGTTGGTGCAGCCGGTGCTACTGCTGCTATGGCTACGATTGTGACTCATGCCTCGTGAAGCCAATGAGCTCCTCTATATGAGTGACCAAAGTTTGGTCAATCTTGACACCCTATTTGTTGATGAGGGTATCCTCAGGGAACTACACATTGCATGCCATGAGCAGCAATGTGATCATCACACTACAGGGAAGGTTGGACATAACGGTCGCATGCTCAACCTCAATCAACATTTTATGGCAGATAATCGTAGGCACATCTACCTCCTGTTGGTTCAGAAAGTTATACATGATCTAGACCATATTTTCTAACATGTCATTGTTGTGGGTGGTATGCATTAGGTTGCTAGAGAAGATGAGGTTCAGTAACCTCACATACATGTTGCACTAAATCGATGGAAGCTTCACATACCAATGTGGTTGCGGATAGCCCAAAAGTGTCATGATTTCCTTCTTATTGAGGGATGCAGGTGGATACAGAGCTGGTGTTCCTATGGGGTGTCGGATGCCCAAGATGGATGAGATGAAGTCAGGATCAACTTGCATCTCGTCTCCATGCACGAATGTCTCAAAAGTCAAGGCCGTCTAATCAGTATTGTGGATGTCACATAGAAGAGGTGCACCGCCTCAACCTAGAAGACATTATTGAATAGTGTAATATCCTGCCACCCGCCATCTAGAGGGATGTTAGCTAGAAGTTCATCCTTGAGGATGGACTAATTGATGAACCATTTGGCAAATATGAGCCTTTTAGAGAAATATGTCTCATAGTCCTCCACACTGTTTGTGCTTCTAAACCTCATTTTGTCGACATGTGCTCCCTTTGGCAGTCTCTTGGTGCATGGGGCCATTGATTCTTCAAACTTTGGAGAAACGAAGAAAATGAGGGTAGAAAACCTTTCTAAAAACTTGAATCTCATTCGGATGAAAAAATGGGAGAGAAAACTCCCTTTTAAAAGACTTGGTGACGTTTCGTATCTGTCACACACCACCCAGTTCAATCACTCCTCTTTGGGGTGCTCTAACCCCTTTAGAGTGCTATTTGTAGGCTACCTTTTTATGCACATTGTGTCCTTTGGAACACATATAAGCCCCTATGTATATTAGTGGTATCCAGGCCAATGATTCATTGAATCGCGCACATGCCAATGGAACCATAGAGGTATTCAAACCTCTACGAGTCCAGTGCCTTTGTAAGGATGTTAGCCAACTGATCCTCAGTCTTGACATGCTCTAGGGATCTGGTCTTTTCCTTCACCAAATCATGAATAAAGTGATTGATGTGTTTTGTCTTAGTGTTGTAGTGGATTCTTGGAAATTTGGATTGCACTGGAATTATCAATGAATAGATTCATCGTGTCTTGCGACAACTCATAGTTTTTAAGCATCTACTTCATCTAGAGTAGTTGTGTGCATCCACTTCTAGTGGCAATGTATTCTACCTCGGCCATCAACAAAGATATGGAATTTTGTTTGAGACGATGTCACGAGACTAAATAATTGGCAACGTAAAAGCATCCACCACTTGTGCTTTTACAGTCATCGACATTGCCAGCCTAATATGCATCTAAAAATCTCGCAACAACTAGAGTGGTATCAAATGGATACCAAAGGACAAAGTCAACAGTCCCATGGACATATCAAATGACTCTTTTGGCTGCCTTTAGATGAGACTCTTTAGGTGTAGCTTGATAATGAACACAAGCACCAATACTAAAGACAATGTTTCGTCTACTCCCAGTCAAATATAATACATTGTCTATAATACTCCTATAGTAGGTAGGATCAATATTGACACCGATAGGATCCTTTGTGATTTTCTTACTTGGGCTTATTGAAGTATTAATAGGTTTGGAATCATTGAGTTCAAACTTTGAGACTAGATCCTTGGAAATTTTGGATTGATTTAGAAATATCATATCTGATGCTTACTGGGTCTATAATCCTAGAAAGAATAATAATTCTCCCTCTATACTCATTTAAAATTTGGATGTCATTGTATAAATGAACCTCTGAGATAACTCCTCACAAGTTGACCTAAAAATGATGCCATCCACATATATCTATGCGATGAGTATATGACCATATTTCTTCTTGACAAAGATTTTTGTCCACACTACCCCTATCAAAGTGATGATCCATCAAGAACCTAGTAAGTCTCTCATACCAGGTTCTAGGAGCTTGCTTCAGCCTATATAATGCCTTCTTCAATCTATATACGTAGTTTTATAGGTGAGGGTCCATGAATACCTTGCGCTGCTCTACGTATACTTCTTCTTGAAGTACACCATTCAGGAACGCACTCTTTATGTCCATTTGTTACAGTTTAAACTTTAGATAACATGCAATGGATAGTAAAATTTAGATAGACTCTAGCCTTATTACAGGTGCAAGTGTTTCTTCAAAGTCTATGTCTTCTATTTAGGTATACCCCTTGGCTACTGGTCTAGCCTTGTTCCTCATCATTGTGCCATGTTCGTCATGTTTATTTTTAAATATCCATTTAATTTTGATGGCGTTCTTGTCAGAGGGCCTTTCATTTAGGAACCATACATCGTTCCTTTTTAATTAATTTAGCTTCTCTTGCATGGCATTGATCCAATCTGGATCATTTAGAGCCTCTTTTACTTTCTTAGGCTTTATCTTGGAGTTGAAACAAAGATGGCTTAAGAGGTTTTCAATTTTCTTTCTTGTCTTCATACTATCCTTTGGATCTCCTAGCGTATCACTTGGTGATAGTCCTTTGTGATCCTTTTCTCCTTAGGATGAGGTTGTATTTCCTCTTCATACTCGGAGCTCTATTGTGATGGGATTTCTTCTTGATCTTTCTGAGATCCTTCAATCTCTTTGTGTAATGAAGTTTCTAACTCATTTTATGAGAATACAATGGGTATTTCAACTTGCATTGTAGTAATCTCAAGATCATCAATGGCTACATTGATTGACTCTTCCATGGTGAGGGTCCTCTTATTAAACATTTGGTAAGCCCTACTATTTGTAGAGCACCCTAGGAAGATAGATTTGTAATTTTTCTTGTCAAACTTTCCTAAGTGTTCTCAATTCCTAAGGACATTGCATGTGTTACCAATTACTTTGAAGTATTTGATAGTAGGCTTCTTGCCATATTAGATTTCATAGGTTGTTTTCAGTTATCGGTCTCCGATAGACACATTTCAAGACATAACATGTGATGATTACCGCTTTAGCCCAAAACCATTTGGCAAGGTCTTTGCTTGTGAGCATGGAACTCGCCATGTCTTGCAAAGTCCTATTTTTACTTTCAACAACTCCATTTTGTTGTGGAGTCTTTGGTGCTAAAAATTCATGCCTAATGCCCATCTCATCACACCAATCCGAAAACTTGTGATTCTCGAATTCCCTTACATGGTCTCTTTTAATGCATTTGATGGTGAGGTCTTTTTCAACTTGAATTCTCTTACATACATTTAAGAATTCGTTGAAATCCTCAGGTTTCTCTCTTAAGAATGAAACTCAAGTAAAGCATGAGAAATCATCCACCACTACCATGAAGTATTTCTTATCGTCTAGACTCTCTATTCTTGTTGAATCGGACATATGGAAAAGCTCTAGAGGCTTAGATGTCCCTATTTGATTAGTTTTCTTATGGGAACTCTAGTTTGTTTTTTTTGTTTGACAACCTTTGCATATAGGGCTATTAATCTTTGTTAATTTAGGCAAGCCTTTAACTAATTCTTTCTTGCTTAGCCTAGATAAGTCTCTACAGTTCATGTGACTTTGATGTGAAAGATTAGTCTCATCCTTTTGAGACATAAGATAAGCCCCCAACTCTTGCTTTTGGTTCTATAACATAGCAATTATCAGTTGTCCTTAACCCTTTGACAAGGCTTTTTACCTCCTTCCTTGTCCTTAATTTCAAGCTTGTCCTTTACAAAGTGTACACCATAGCTAAAAGTCCAGTAAAGATCCTAGAGGGGGGGGTGAATAGGATAATTCAATTTTTAATTTCCTTTTTCTTAATTTACTTAATCTTGTTTGATTTCAGCGAAAGACTTTTGATTAGTAAATTAATTATCTATGAACCAATCATAGACCACGAGGTTCCGTCATATAATATAGTGTCACCTATAGCAGAGCAGGAACAAGGCTGATAGATTCCCTACACTTGATTGTTTAAGTCTTTTTAGTTCTAAGAGTTGCGTGCACAATTACAATGAATACACTAATAAATGATTTGATAAAATAAATGCAAATACTCAAGACAATCACCAAACACACAACACAATAGATTTATAGTAGTTCAGCACAAGGCCTATGTCTACTTTAAAAATCTCACAACCAAGCTATATAATTTTATTAAAATTGAACAAGTACAATAAATGATAAAATTAAATAAGGCCTGACTACTTGCAACGCAAGTTAATCTACACTCGGTGTCTCCAGCGAGTGTGGTCTACACTTCTAGTGTCTTTAGCATAAGTGTCAAGCCTACACTATTGGTACACAAGTCGAGTTTTCTATTGAACAACTCTTGAAATCGCATCTGAATGATTTTCCTTAACAAGAGCAATGAGGCAGCTTTGAATCGGTCTCCCTCCTATCTAAGTATAGGGAGTACGAGTACTTTAATGGAGACCAGAATCTTTCTCAGAACTTTAGAGAAGCTTGAGCAAAGTATCTACAAAAATTATTCAAAAGTGTTACTTTCCTTTATGGCACTCAACCTAATTTATAATGAACTTAGAACCTTGTTGTCCATTAGATAGGAATTATCTCTAATGGTTAATTTTGATTGTCATTCATTATTTTCAATTTTTGTAAGATTTTCTAGCCATTACCCTCGTTTTCTGGCAATTTTTGGCGCTTTAGATCAATCTTATAGTGCTGAAATCTTAGTCGCGTGAACCCAAGAGTTGTTGGTTTGCTCCTGGATATTGATCCAAATTATTTTGGATCGATCGAAATAAGTGGATCAAAGTAGGAGTTTTGGATTGATCCTGGATCAATCCTACTATCCTATAATGCCTTTAAAAAGCACTTGGAAGGCTACAAAAACTTTAAGATTGTTCCTCCTCGGTCCAAGATGGTTCATAGGTCTTCGAACCCCTTCATTGGTCCTTAAATTCACATATTTTACCTATTTTACCTTTTTGAACTTGGAATGAGTTGTGAATCCTTTAGAAGGCATTGTATGCTTCTAGTTAGCTTTTCATAAGGTCTTCTTGAAGTCTTGAAGTTGTTCTTCTTACAGGTTGAGACCATGATCCTCTTAGACTCTAACATATCTCCACACATGTCCTAGTCTATACAATGCTTTGTATTTTACAGTTCATGGAATTTACAACATTTTATATTAATAATCTCCCCCTTTGAGAATTCTATGACAAAACTTAAAATACAAGACTAAAATACAAAACACAAAGTACAAGGACCTTATAAACTAACAGTAGTCGTGTATCTTTTAGCAATGTTTTCTAAGCTCTCCCCCTTGATATATGCTTGGTCTTTACAATGTATTTCTTCTTTTGCATTGTTCTTAAGTCCTAAAACTCATTTGACAAATAAAATACCTTTCTCAAGCCAAGATTAGTCTAGTTAAATGATATAGCATTATGTTCATGCAAACAAGCAAGCATGTGGATATGTATAATCATGATAAGATGCATATGCTTATGGAGTAAAGATGAAATGCTCATGTGCATTGATCACAAAGTTGTTCATTTTTTGTATGTTTGTGCTCTTAACACCCCAATTTCTATGTTGAGTTTCTCCCCTTAACATCAACATTTCTTGGGAATTTATACTTGACACTGGTAAGTTCATTCTCTTCGGATCTCATTTTCTTTTAGTTCATCAACTCCCCCTATGTCTTATGTTTCATTATCTCTTTAAATTTCATTTTCATTTTTCATGTAGCTATTAGACATAACATATAACATATTAGACATAGCATTTTCTCCCCCTTTTTGTCATGGAAACCAAAGGAGAACAGGGCTAGAGAGAGTAAGTAGAACAAAGAGATACCAAAAAACTTTTTTTCATTAAGCATAAAACTTTACAAGGACAAAAAACAAAACAAAACAAAAATTACATATTGGAGGTGCATTAGGCATCCTCATCACTCCCATCCTCATCCTCATCCTCATCACTACCGAGGATATCCATTATAATCCGTGGTTTAGAAGCTCGTGAGGGATCAACTATGCCCTCAATATGGACAAGTCTCCTATACATGCTATCCACCTTCTAGCCTAGTAGCTCAAAGCATTGAAAGATGCGGCCGAGGTCATGATGAATGTCCTGGATTAGTGCTGATAAGTCTAGAGATACTCCAAGAATGGGAACAGTCCGAGCTAAGGAAGATGTGCCTGTAGGTGTAGGCTCAGTAGTGGGTAGAGGAACCTCTACTAGCGCAGGAGGAACCTCTACTAGCGCAGGAGGAACCTCTACTAACACGGGTACAGGTGCCTACCTCTCCAGCTGCCTGAGTTGCTTGTGGTGCAACCTGCTTCTGTCCTTCTATCCGCTTGATGGTGGCACCATCAATCTGAAGTCCTTACTATAAGACCACAGCATCTTTAGGAAACAAGATGCCACACTGCTCCAAAATTTAGGTGACTAGCACCCCATAAGGCAGACCCCTCTTTGATCTAGAGTCCATCGGCATCTACAACATCACATGGCACATGATGGCAGGGATATGTATGAACTTGCCCTCCATCAAATTAGTGACCAAATGAACCATGTTGTCTGACATATCGGTTTTGTGGGTCCTCTGTAGTAAGTTGTGCACCAGGATGATGTGGAGAACCCTGGACACCATGCAACACTTGCTAGAGGGAAACTTCCCAAACCAAGTGTTTCCCTCACTCTCAAAGAGTTCTGCAATGTGAGATTTGTCAATCCCCTAGTTGGGAAAGACGGTGACATCGGTGGTGGGGCGAGCAATCCTTAATAGCATCGCTACTTGGTCTGGATTGATGAGCATTCAGACCCCGTATACTTTTGTCTCGAAGGAGAGACATGTAAAGTCAGTGTTATGGATGTTGGAGTAGAAGATGCGCACGGCTTGTTGTTGCACTTTGCCTTAGATGATGGTGATCTGCATTCACCCATCATTGGGATTCATCGTGCGTATGATGAAGTCGCGGAAGGTTGTTTGCTTCATGTATCTCTCAATGAAGATCTTCTTCTTTGAGTAGATGTGGTTGTCGTTGTGAAGGGCAGTGGAGTTCCAGAAAGCTCAGTAGTTGATTGATGTTGTTCTAGGGCATTTGGGTTCTTCTTTCTCATGCATAAGAGTCTTTCCCAATTCTCACTTCGACATGGTGTGGCAAAGGGGAAACAAAAATATCGCACAAGAAGAGAGAGAAGAGAGCAAGAAAATGCCTTAGTTTGATCCTAATTCAATCTGAGATCAAACTGGGGCTTTTTCCCTTTTTAAATACTAAAAATCATTCGTATTCCATGAGTACCGCCTATTTGGATAGATCCAAAATGAAATCTTTCTAGGAAATGGCTTGATTTCCTCAATTTTTGCTCAGTTTCTCCCATATTACCCTTGATTAGTATTTTTAACTCATTGTTAGGGTAATTTTGTGACTATATTTAGATCGAACACATTCCCATTGTGCCTCAAAGGTATTCAAATCTTTTCAAGTCCAGTGCCTTTGTGAGGATATCCACCAGTTGGTCCTATGTTGACACATACTCTAGAGAGATTGTCTTTTCTTCAACCAATTCATGAATGGAGTGGTGTTGAATATCTATATGCTTCGTTCTAGAGTGTTGCACGCAATTTTTGAAAATTTAGATTGCACTTGAGTTGTCAACAAACAAGTTCATCGTATCTTGAGACAACTCGTAGTGTACAAGCATTTGCTTCATCTATAGTAGTTACGTGCATCCACTTTCAACAGTAATATATTCTGCCTTAGCAGTCGACAATGATATGGAATTTTTCTTGCGACTGTGTCATGAGACTAGACAATTGTCTACATAAAAATATCCTCCACTAGTGCTTTTACAATCGTCTACATTTTTTGTCTAATCAGCATCTAAAAATCTAACTAGCATTAGTGTAGTATCAAATGGATACAAAATGCCAAAGTTGATTGTCCCATGGAAATATATAATGATCCTTTTAGCAGCCTTCAAATGTGATTCCTTAGGTGCTGTCTGATACCTTACACATGCACCTACACTAAAGGAAATGTCGGGTCTGCTAGCTGTCAGATATAACAGACTTCCTATTATACTCCTATATTCGATGAGATCAACATCGACTCCATTGATATTTTTTTGTTATTTTCTCACTAGTACTCATAAGAGTATCTAAAGGTTTAGACTCTGAAAGTCCAAACTTGGACACTAGATCCTTTGCAAATTTAGATTGGTTCAAGAATATCTCATCCGATGTTTGCTTTATCTAAAACCCAAGAAGGAATCGTAATTCTCCCTCCATACTGATTTCAAATTCAGATTTCATTGTGTGTGTGAATCTGTGTGCCATTTTCTTGCTTGTTAACTCAAAAATGATGTCATCCACATATATTGGGGTAATAAGTATGTGACCATCATTTTTCTTGATGAAGTGTAACACCACGTGTTTCACCTGAAGGGTAAAACTATAATTTTATCCTCATAAGGGTAAAACTATAATTTTACCCTGCCCTTTTACATTTTTATAAAGAACTTAGAGTGGTTTAGGAACCCCTTTGACTAATTTAGAAGTGTAGAACCCAAGTTGGACCACAAACTATTCAAGTTTAAAAGTTATCCTGATTTTGTAATTGGGATAACTTCCTGGGCCCACTAACACTAATCCCAAGTGAACTAGAGTCTAATCCATACCTTTCGAAAAGGTCTTTGACTCTTCTTTCCAAAGCAATAAACTGTACCCAATTTGGAGTTTTCTAGATAAAGTTATGATCATTTCGTCGAAAGGTGTTTTTTGTAGGAAAAACCTAAGTAGTTTCGGGTTATGCAGGTTGGGGGCCCCAAACACTATTTGGGCACCCAAGCTTCACCACTTGGGGTGCCCCAGAGTCATGGGGGGCACCCCAACTCCTGAAGGTTGAGAAACATAGCCCGAAAATGTCTCAAAATGTGATTTTGTGACATGATACTTGCTCATTGGTTCCCCAAATATGTGGGATCTCGTCATGGACAAGTTATAACCCTACTAACACCTCAATTAGGTCATTTTGGTCTCATTAGAACAAAGAGAAAAAGAGTTATAAAGATTATCACAACTTCTTGAGTTAAATGTGAGAGTTCTTCCCCAATTGGATAAGTTTCACTTCCAACTCTAAAAATCTGCTAAGATAGCCCGTTTTCTTCATTGATTTTCTTTGTCTATCTAATTTATGATAAACCTAATCATTTTACAGAAGTTAGAGAGGAGGGGAAAGAGGTTTTGGAAGGATTTGGAGCTTAGACAAAGAAAAAACTAAAAATTTTGTGAGTTTACATACTTAGTGTTCTACTACTTTGGATTCTTGTACTTTTATTCATTGGTATTCTTCTTTTAGATGGAATCTTAATTCTCCATCACTTAATTTGTTTTATCTATGAAGTTTGGCAAGTTTTCTTCATTGGATGTCTATATTTATAAGATTTTGAGTGAGTTTACATACATAGTGTGCTACTCATTTGGATTCTTGTACTTTTATTCATTGGTACTCTTTCTTTTGGATGAAATCCCAGCTTCCCATCACTTGGTTTGTTTCATCTATGAAGTTTGGAAAGTTTCCTTCACTTGATGCTTAGATTTATGAGTATTTTGTTGGTGTTCATACATGATGTGCTACTCCTTTGTTCTCTTACTAGTTTCTTCATGGTTATTCCTTGTTTTAATTAGTATTTTACTTTCTATTTCACTTGATTGTTAAGTTTTTGAAGTTTTGCAAATTTTCATCCTTTGATTAGT